>CAKNYM010039443.1:23563-40194 GCA_932195095.1 Andricus curvator
GATTGGAAAAGATAGATGGAAATTTAGATTAATTCAGAGATAGACAAGTATTGACGTGGATAGATAAAGGATAGGATGAGACAGAGAAGAGGGTATTGAAAAAGATAGACGTGAATTCAGATTGAAAAATAGATAGAAAGAGATTGACGTTGATAGATGTATGATACAATGAGATTGGAAAAGATAGATGGAAATTTAGATTAATTCAGGGACAGAAAAATATTGACGTGGATAGGTAAAGGATATGATGAGATAGAGAAGAGGGTTTTGAAAAAGATAGAAGTGAATTCAGATTGAAAAATAAATAGAAAGAGATTGACGTTGCTAAACGTAGAAGAAGAGGAAATAAAGAAAAGGAGATTGAAAAAGATAGACGGGAATTTGGATTGACAGTGAGATAAAAAAAGGTTGATATGAATAAATAATGGATAGGATGAGATAGAAAAGACGGTGTTGAAAAAGATAGACGTGAATTTATATTGACGAAGAGATAGAATGGGATACATTCTCTCTATCTCTTTGTATCTATCTATTCTAATCTAAATTTCCATCTATTCTTTTCAATCTCCTCTTCCCTATCTCATTATATCATACATCTATCAATGTCTATCTTTTTCTATCTATATTTCAATCTGAATTCACGTCTATCTTTTTCAATACCCTCTTCTCTATCTTATCCTATCCTTCATCTATCCGCGTCAATATTTTTCTATCCCTGAATTAATCTAAATTTCCATATATCTCTTACAAACTCCTCTTCCATATCTCATTGTATCATACATCTATCAACTTCAATCTTTTTCTGTCTATTTTTCAATCTGAATTCACGTCTATCTTTCACAATCCCCTCTTCTCTATCTCATCCTATCCTTCATCTGTCCACGTCAATCTTTTTCCATATCTCTGTCAATCTAAAGTTCCGTCAATCTTTTTCAACCCCCTCTTATTTTATCTTATCTTGTCCTTTATCTATACTCGTGAATATTTTCCTATCTTTCTGTCAATAGAAATTCCCGTCTATCTTTTCTAATCTCGTCTTCCCTATCCCATGTCTATAGTTTTCTATCTATTTTTCAATCTAAATTCACATCTATCTTTATTCATCCTCTATGCTCTGTCTCATCTTACCCAGTATCTATTTGAATCAAAGTTTTCTTATATCTGTTAATCTAAATTCCTGTCTATCGTTTTTCAATCTCCTCTTCTCTATCTCATCCTATATTACATCTAGCAACGTCTATCTTTTTCTATCTCGTTGTTTACCTAAATTTACGTCCATCATTTTCAATCCTCTCTTCTCTATCTCACCATATCCTTTTCTATTCACGTCAACTTGAAGGTTCAGCCCTGCTGGAAGTGGAAAGATTGAAAAAGATAAAAATTGGAGGATAGGGAAAGATAAAATTATTGTATCTCTCCTTTTATCATTCAATGTGTCACTTTCCATCCCTGAAACGCTATCTTTTCCTATACCCAGTCTTAATAATTTTCTATCTCTTTCTCCACCTTTCGTAATCGATGACTCTTATCTTTTCCTATCCCTTAGTCTATCTATCTATTACGAATTTCAATCTTTTTTCATCTCTTTCTCTATCTTCCGTAACCAAAGACCCTTATCTTTTTCTTTACTTCATTTTATCCTTTAATATAAATTTTATTCTTTGTCTATCTCTTTTTCTATCCTCCGAAATTGAGTACCCCTATCATTTTCTATCCCTTAAAATTAGGGAATCCATCGAAAAGTTAGGGAATTTATTCCAAAAATTAATTTGACGTTGACCATGCACCAAAAAGACACCGTGACGTAATTTCAGATTGAAAAAGAGCTAGAAAAAGATAGACGTTGATAGATGTAGTATAGGATGAAATAGAGAAGAGGCGATTGAATAGGATAGACGGGAATTCAGATTATCAGTGGTAGGAAAAAATTGACATGTACGGATACATGATAGGATGAGATAGAGAATGGGGATGGAAAAAGATATGAATTTAGACTGAAAAATATATAGAAAAAGATAGACGATCAGAGATTTAGGATACGAGGCGATATAGGAGGAGAGGATACTCAACAAGATAGAAGAGAATTTAGATTGGGAGAAAAATAGAAAAATATTAACGAGAAATAAATAAAGGATATGATGAGATACATAAGAGGCGATATAGCAGAGGATACAATACAAGATAGAAGGGAATTTAGATTGACAGAAAAGGAGAAAAATATTAACGAGAATAGATAAAGGATAAGAAGAGATAGAGTAAAGGAGATTGAAAAAGATAAAGGGAGTTTATGTTGATAGAGAGATCGAAAAATATTGACGTCGATAGAATCAGGATAGTACGAGATAGAGAAAGATTGACGTGGATAGATGAAAGATAAAAAGAGATAGAGACAAGAAGATTGAAAAAGATGACGGCAGTTTAGATTGATAGAGAGATAGAAAAATATTGCCGTTGATAGAATCAGGATAGAGTGTGATAGAGAAAAGGAGATTTGAAATGAAACACGTGAATTTAGATTGACAAAAAGATGAAAAAGTTTGACGTGGATAGATAAAGGATAAGAAGAGATAAAGAAAAGGAGATTGACAAAGATAACGGGAATTTAGATTGATAGAGAGATCGAAAATTATTGGACGTTGATAGAATCAGGATTGGATGAGATAGAGAAAGATTGACGTGGATGGATGAAGGATGAAAAGAGATAGAGAAAAGCAGATTGGAAAAGATAACGAGAGTTTAGATTGTTAGAGAGAGCGAAAAATATTGACGTTGATAGATAAAGGATTAGGAGGGATAGAGAAAAGGAGATTGCAAAAGAAAACCGGAGCTTAGATTGATAGAGAGATAGCAAAATATTGACGCTGATAGGTGAAAGATAAGAAAGGATAGAGAAAAGTAGATTGAAAAATATAACGAGAGTTTATATTGATAAAGAGATAGAAAAATATTGACTTTGATAGAATCAGGATAGAATGAGATAGATAAAAGAAGTTTGAAAAAGATAATGGTAGTTTAGATTGATAGAGAGATAGCAAAATATTGACGTTGATAGAATCAGGATAGAATGAGATACATAAAGGAAGATTGGAAAAGAAAGACGTGAATTTGGATGGACGAAAAAATGGAAAAAGATTGACGTTGATAGATAAAGGATAGGATGAGATAGAAAAGAGAGGATTCAAAAATAAAGACGCAAATTTATATTGACATAGAGATAAAATGGGATACAATTTCTCTATCTATTTCTATCATTAAGATTCAAAATGATTGAAAATGATTGAAAAGGATAGGATCTCTATCTTTTTACTTCCAGCAGGGATGCTCATAAATGTCATTTTGACGAATATCAAGAGTTGAGATAAGCTGCTCTCTTGACTAGCGACAAGTATAGCCGTGCTACCTTAATTCAGTTCGAATTTGAGCGAAAAACGAGAAAAAGGGGAAGTTTCTTAAAAAAAAGGAGAAAAAATTATTATTGAACTGTACCTTTGCATCAGGGTTATCATTCTCAAAATTCGCAAACTTTGTTACAAAAAAAACTGGAGTTTCTTTTAGAAATCATTTTTGGTTTCAAAGAAGCTGCTACAAAAAGGAACCTCTCTTACTGAAAAGGAACCAAAACTGATAAATTGTTCCCAAGGAACCCGAAGTGTGAATTCTCATAGAGTAACCTAAATTATGAACGACCCGTAAAGTGTATAATTAAATCAATTTCGCAAAAAAATAGAGATAGAACACTCTAATGTCGGACTCGTGATATGTTTACCACGTACCTCAATACAAGATTTATTCAGATTAAAAATTTAATTATCCCGATATTTCAGGCTGTCCCGGTTTACGAAGAAATGCGGAGTTCATGTCTAGACCCAGGACATTTAGCGCTTCAGCAGCAGAGCTTCCTGGTGTTTTCTTCATGACAGAAGATCGTGAAGTACATCCAATTCAAGATCATTTAAATGTAGTAGCAGAGGGTATGAGGATCATTGGATGGAACAACAATGGCATTGTTTATCCAATATGTGATGAAAGATACCATATGATTATAAGATTCATTGAACCCGAGATGAATGTACCAATTACGGTTTCTCAAGCTGAGCGATACGGTATACATATGCCACATTCAGCAGAAGTTACTCCGTATCCACCAGACTCTCCAATTTGGTCACCACCACGCTCTCCAATTTGGTCACCACCACGCTCTCCAAATTGGTCACCACCACGGTCTTCATCTCCAAATTGGTCACCACCACGGGCTTCATCTCTAACTGGGTCACCACCACGGTCTTCATCTCCAAATTTGTCACCATCACGGTCTATATATCGAATGTCCCGACCTAGCAGCATTTAATAACATTTACAATTTTATGAACGATATTCTTCGTATTATGAATATTCATGGATTAAAAATTCCCTTTCTTGAAATCAACTGACAATTATTTAGTAATAAGTCTTTGCTATGACAAACAAAGTTAGTATGCAAAACTGGCAATTGGTAATTGGCAGCTGATTCCATGAAGAAGAAAGAAAGGAATTTTCGTTCTGTAAATGTCTCGTAGCAAAGTTTGAAAATTAGTTATTTTCGATTGATTATATTGAAGACAAGAATTTTGTACCTCAACAAATAGAAGAGTAGTGCATTTGTTACTTGAGTTTTTCAAACAATTATCAGTTGTTATCAGATAACCAAATGTAATAGCAAGGAGAAATTGAAATTGATTCCATTTAAAAAAAAGGTTTTAGTTTATAAATGCAGAAGATCAGAAATACTACTTACAAAATTGTTAATGGTAATAAAAATTGATGATCGTTATCCTAGTAAGTGTTTTTCGATTTGGTAACAAAAACAATTATTATTCTATCCCAAATAGGTGTAGCAGATAAGTGTTTATAAAATAATACATTCATCGAATTTCATTGAATCAGTTCAAAATATGTTTAAAATAATACATTCATCGAATTTCATTGAATCAGTTCAAAATATGTTTTTGATGATAAATTCTTAAAATTTAGTGACATTTAAATGACTCATGTTATATTTTTTCTACGAACATGAAATATACATATTTCCGGTTATTATCTAGATATGAGTATAAACCCAATTATTTCACCGAAGGTCTCAGTATCATCCCCCACTTGAACCCGCAAATAATTATTTTCACCTCAAATTAGAAAAACGCGATTATTTTCTAAACTAGAACCGACCATAAGGGCCCTTTTCATGCGGACATGCCACACACAATAAGGATAAGTTTATGTATAGAATTTCTGAAAATAAAACAAGAATTCAACGATCAAATTTGGACAAACACCACAAAATGCTCCTATTGCAATTCCTAAAAACAAAAAAATTTGTTTCTTTGCACAAAAATAAAAAAGAGGAAAGAAAAATGAGAAGGCAACCAACTAGTATTAAGAAGTCTGCCAGTCTGTCCCACATGAGTCATCTTACAGATCTTGCAAGTGATCTTGTAAACAACACCACCTTTTTCAAATTTATCTAAAGGATCTTTACCAAAAGTTATTATCGAATCCATTTTAACTGGTATACGGAGAATAGTATGAATATTAAATTTTTTCAACATAAATTCAATAGTTTTCGAAATTTGACCAAAAAAAGGAAGAACAAAAGTATTGAAATAACTATATTCTCTCAATTCTTTCTGATTATCTGTAGATAAAATGTTACTTTGTTTGTTCTTGATTTGTTGAATTCTAATTGTGATATGTCTCTCAATCAACTTTTGTGGGTAATGATTAAGAAAAAGGATATTCCTAACAATATTCAAATTCTCTTTGTGAAATGAAATGTGCGACAAACCTAGAGCTCTGTCAACTAAGTTTTTGATTACTGCAATTTTGTTTTGAAAAGGATGAGCCGAAAAGAAATTAAAAACTCTACCTGAATATGTACTTTTCCTATACCAATTGGTAATAATATTACCATCCTGACCCTTAATTACTTCTACGTCCAAAAAAATTGATTCTATTATTGTTCTCTATTTCATGGGTAAATTGAAGTTTTGAATGAAAACTATTAAAAGCATCAAAAACTGCCTGTAACTTTGCTAGAGGAACACATAATAAGGTGTCATCAACATACCGAAATGAAAAGGGCAAAACAAAATCCAGCTTCTTGAAAGCAAAGACCTCCAAATCTTCCATAACTATTTCTGCTAAAATCGGAGAAATGACTGAACATATGGGAGTACCGAATTTTTGCCTATAAAAAGATCTATTGAATTTAAAATAAGTTGAGTTCATAATGAAAACTATCCCTTTAATAAAATCTTTTTGACTTAATCGAGTACGTGTTTTTATATTATCCCATCTATTTGAAATTGCCTGTTCAACCAATTCGAGGGGTATACTTGGAAACATTGCAACAACATCCAAAGAAATCATTACATGGTCATCAGGAACAGTTTTTTGAATAATAATTTTTTGGTATTCCCAGCTATTTGTAATATTGTATTTGGAAGTTGTAATTGAGTCTTTAAGTATCAAATTGAAGTTTTGTTCTACAAATTTCGTGGGAGTGTTAATCGTTGTTATAACCAATCTCAAAGGATAGCCATCTTTATGAATCTTTCTCAAACCATAACATCTTGCAAGAACTGTGTCTTCGGTATTTATATCAGTCCATCTTATATCCTTTCCCAAAAGTCCTTTCTTTCTCCAATTGTCTAGAATCTTGAAAGTGTCTCTTCTTAATTTTTTCAACGGATTTTCATTCGATAATTCAAAGTTTCCTCCATGTCACATGCCATCCATTTACACATGAAAGTAAATCCTCCATATCCCTGATATAATCTGATTTCTTCAAAACTGTAATATTGCCTTTATTAGCATTCATGCAAATTATATCAGGATTGGTTTTAAGGAAATCTTTTGTTATCCTGAAACCTTCAGAAATTTTATGATCAATACTACTGATGTGCAAACAATTTTTATCAACAAAGCTCTTTGACAAGTGTAAAATCTTGTTTCGGAAATCCTGTTGATCTAATATTGGAATTTTGTGTATACTTGAATCAACATCTTTGACTATTTCCATAATTTGTTTCGATTTACTTTTTATCACATGGTTACTAAAACCTTTACCTAATCTGAGAATATCTGTAACCGAATCAGGAATTTGAATATTTGCCAAATTTACAAGCCAAGGATCCTTATCTTCTTTTTCAAAAATCTTGCCTAAATTTAAATTTTGCTCTTGAATATTAGTTTGTTGATCAATCAAAATAGAAAGTTTGTTCTCATGTTTTTTATCATCGTTAAAAATCTCCGATTAAGGAAAATCTGATGTTTTAAAAGATCAATGATTTTATCTTGTGGCAAACTTACTTCTAATTCACTTTTGATTTTGGAAATTTTTACTTTTAAAAAATTAACATAATTTGAAACATCCTTGATCAGTAAATTCAGCATTGATAGTTTGAAATTCTTTAGATTGTGTTCAAATTGTCTATTGAAAAAATTACTGTGAAAAGGAAAATCTCGAAATTTTTTATCCAAGAAAAATATTTGTTTAGGTAAAACATCATTTCTTCGACATTCAATCAAAAACCTTTTCTGAAGGATACTGCCTCTTAATTTTTGGTTAATATCACACCATAATTTAACCTTTCTGAAGGCTTCAGGACCATATGTAACTTTGATTTGATTAAAAAACATCATTTCAAAAAAAGGGTGGTTAGAAATGACCTCCAATCCAAGTCAGCTAAATTGAAATTTCAAAGAGATTCGTGACAGGCGATTTTTTTGAAATTATTTCACCCATTTTTGATTTAATAACAAAGTCGATTTTTTTCAATTATCAAAATTGCTATTTTTTTAATTTTCACATTTATAAAAAAAGGCTTTGAATCAGTGCAAGAATAGGGTGATCCAAATTTATACCTGTACGTCTTGACAAAGTGGGCGAAGAACGTCTGGAAAAGTCCTGTTTGGCTGTCGTCAAATTTGTATGGCAGCTTCGACTTTAATTACATACCAATTTGAAACTAATTTAGATTAAATTGTAAATTTAAATTTAACTAAATTATCATCAGAATAATATAAATTCATTGCCTGATTTAGGTCTGGCATTACTTACAATGCCCGGGCAATTTGTGAAATGAGCAATTCCATGTCAAATCATGAAGTTTAACACGGATTTCTCATGAGAAAAAATGACGTTTTTGTAAATTTCATTCAGAATCGTTAATATTAGGTAAATCAAGTTGAAATTCAACATTTTCCTTCACAATTAGTCATTAAATACAAATAAAAACTTATTTTTTAAATATCACCCCCATAAGTTTATTTTGAAGGGTCCCAAAAAAAACTTGTAAGTAAAAAATTTGGTTTTGCGAGTTCTTGGCGCTAAAAATAATTTTTTCGCGGTTATTTTTTTGATACAAGTGATTTGTAATACAACTTTTCATTGATAATTAGATCTTTATATATATTATTTAAACAATTGATTACACACTTTGCCTGGTCTCTTCTGGGCATTACACATAATGCCTAGGCAATCTGTATAATAGAGAGTATTACATACTTTGCCTAGACTCTGTTGGGCATTATATATAATGCCTAGGGATTATATATATTGCCGGATTATGTACTTAGCCTGTAACATATACATAATTTTCATTTGTTTTATACATTTTTTGTATGAAAAAAATGAAAATTATACATAATTTCTTCCACTCTGTATTAAACTATATATCATTTTTTTGCTTGGGATATGTTTTGGTTGGCCTCAGAATGTTTGGTCAGATTTCAAACGGTATGGAACTCAATTTAATTATAATTTTTAATATTATATTTTAGCATAGCATTTTCAAAATCCAAAAATACAAACGAAAATGAAGATTTTAAGCCAAAAAACGCACGATATGAAAAATAGGCAGAAAAATAAAAATGTTGCTTTTTGAAAGACCCACAAGAATATCACAACAACTTTTTGAATTTTTTTGAAAAATCAAAAATTCAAATTTTATTGCATAAAAAAATAATGAATGATTACATACTCATCTCAATGAGAAGCTATTGGTTTTATATGAAAAATGACTTTCGCAGATTCCATCAAATGTCGACGTTTTGATGCCCCCGAAATCAGAAAAAAAAGTTTTTACGTCGGTGTCTGTCTGCTTGTCGTCGTTGTCGTCGTCTGTATGCCGGATAACTTTTGAAAGACTAATCGGATTGGATTGTGCTTTGGCACACAGTGTCAACGAGAAAAAAGAATGCTCGAGTTCGTCGACCAGCTTTTTTTGATGAAAATTCAAAAAGTTAGGGCATTTTCAAAATTTTTAGACCATTTTTTTTTTAATTCAGAAATTCTATGTACGGCTGTGTGTAGTACTCGAAAATTCGAACCATTTATCTTCACGACTTTTTTCGATAAAAAGAAAATTGTGAGAATAATAGCATTATCAAAAAATTAAATTAAATTTTTCATTTTTTATTATTTTTTGTGCAATAAAAATGTGAATTTTCGATTTTTTGAGAAAATTCAAAAAGTCGTTATCATAGTCTTGTAGGGCGTGCAAAAAGAAACATTTTTCTTGTCGTGACTTTTTTTCGTATCGTGCGTTGTTTGGCTGAAAATGTTAATTTTTGTTTCTTCTTTTGGATTTTGAAAATGATGTAACTCTGCGAATTTTCATTTTATCGAAAAATGTCATTGAAATTATTTGTTTCAATTTTGGAGTACTATGAACAGCCGCGTATATAATTTTCAAATTTTGAAAAAAAAATGGTCTCGAATATTTTCAAAATGCGCTCACTTTTTGAATTTTTATCCAAAATGGCTGGCTAACGAACTCGACTTTCTTTTTGGGACACTTGAAGACTATACCAAAGCCCAATTCCATAGGTTGATTCTTTTGAAAGTTATCGTGCTAACAAACTAAAAATCTACAGACAGACAAACAGACAGACAGAAATTTTGTAAAAACCTGTTTTTTGGGTTCATTGGGTCTCAAAACGTGGACATTTGACAAAAACCGGTGGGGGGGGGGGGGGGGCAAATTTTAAAAAAAAAAAAAACTTTATTGGGATGAGAGTGTAATAAATTTTTAACCTGACAACTATTTTTTAACAAATTAGTTGAATTTTCAAAAAAAAAATATGAATTTTCAAATACAATGAAGAATCTTCAATAAAAAAATAATTTTTTAACCGGATTGTTGTAGTTTCTACAAAGTAGATTAATTGTTAACCAAAAGAGATAAATACTCAGTAAAAATGCACTAGTTGATATTTCAAACAAAAAAGATTTTAATTTTAAATCTAAAGAAGTTGAAGGTAATTAAAGTTAATCAATTAATATTAATCAAAATTATTAGAAGATATTTAAATATGTTTTTTTTTTCAAATTCAACCAATTTAAAGGGATTTCAATGGGTTCCTAAATATTTTAACCAATTTAAAAAGATTTCATCGGTTTCCAAGGGATCTACAAATATTTCCAAGGATTTCAATCAATTTCGAAACATTTCAAGGGATTTTAGAGGATTTTTACGTTTTTCAAAGATATCAAGGGATTTCATAAAATTTTGTAGGATTTCCGAATATTTGCAGGGATTTCTAGTGAACTTTGTAAAATAAATGAAATGTAATTTAAAGGGAATAATTTTCTTTTGATTATTTTTTTTTTAATGAAGATTCATCTTTTTGGCTGAAATTTCGACTGTTTTGTTGAAAATGAAACTATTTTGTCCAAAATTGACTTTTTGTTAAAAATTCATATTTTGGTGTTGAAAAGTCAAACTGATGTTTTTGAATGAAAATTCAACTATTTTTTTGAAAATTTGTTCTTGTGATTCAAAAATTCATCTGTTTTGGTAGAAATTTTATCTTTTTTGGATAAAAATGCAACTGTTTGGTTGAGAATTAATCTTCTTTGCTTGAGGATTGAACTATTTTGTTAAAAAATTTTGGGTAAACCATTTTGTTAAGAAATAATTTTGTTTTTGAAGATTTATATTTTTAGTTGAAAATTCTTCTCTTTGTTTGAAAGTTGAACTATTTTGTTGAATATTGATATTTTTCAATTGAAAATTCAACTACGTGGGTAATAGTCAAACTACTTTTCTTTTGATTATTTTTTTTTTAAAATGAAGATTCATCTTTTTGGCTGAAAATTCAACTGTTTTGTTGAAAATTAAACTATTTTGTCCAAAATTGACTTTTTGTTAAAAATTAATATTTTGATGTTGAAAAGTCAAACTGATGTTTTTGAATGAAAATTCAACTATTTTTTTTTTGGAACTTTGTCTTTTTGATTTAAAAATTCATATGTTTTAGTGGAAATTTCATCTTTCTTGGATAAAAATGCAACTATTTCGTTGAAAATTCGACAATTTTGTTAAAATTACATCCTTTTTGGTTGAAAATTCAACTGTTTTTTTATAAATTGATCTTTTTAGGTTGAAATTTCAATTATTTTTGTGAAAATTTAATTATTTTGTGGAAAATTCAAGTATTTTATTTTAAAATCATCTTTTATGGTAGAGAAGTCATTTTTTGTTTAAAATAAATAAATGGATTTGAAAGTTTTAAATTTGTGTCTGAAATATTGTTTTATTCCATTTATAAAAGATCCTATGTTAAAAATATTATGAGATTAAAATGCTAAAATTTAATTAACAATGGACATTTTAATATTTATGAGAATCAGCCGTGAAGCATGAAATCTACCAAATCCCATACAACTTCACATAACATTATATTATTGTTAAATTCACTCAATTCATTGAGATTTTATTTATTTGAAAAAGTAAATAAAATTATTTATAAATGAACAATTAAAACCCTGTCCTGACTATATTAGGGCCGAAATTAGAGCTGAAGCTGTACATTGCTTAATTTATTATATATACCGACCGGGCAAGGTTCTGTTCCATGCTAAGTTACCGACTGATTGTGATTATCTCGTGTCGGCAACTTAGCATGAAACAGAATATTGCTCGGTCGGTAAAAGGCGTCGTATCCGCTTTGCTTTACTACTAAGTAGTATAGCAGAGCGCGCACGACGTCACTTACCGACCGGGCAAGGTTCTGTTCCATGCCAAGTTACCGACTGATTGTGATTATCTCGTGTCGGCAACTTAGCATAGAACAGAGTATTGCTCGGTTGGTAAGTGGCGCCATACCCGCTTTGCTATACTACTATTCAAAGGTAAAAAGGAATTTAATGAAAATGATCAAGTCTCCAATGACTAATCATATTTTTTGATTAAACAAATTTTTATTTCAGTTAATTTCCACAGACTAGTCAAAAATAGTATTTTGAAGGAAGGTCTGGCAAATTTGCTATTGTAAACAAATTAGCAGACAGACAAAAAGTAAAAATCGGATGGTATTTAATGTTAAACGACTTTCCAATTCAATTTCTTTTATGACGCGTAACTGAATAACTGAATATTGTTTTATTTTTCTTCCATTACATATACATTATACAATATACAACTTGACTTTTTATGAAGATTGTGAAATGTGGAAATGAAATGAAATTTGATAATCATCGAAAATTTCTTCATCCAGATCAAAAATTCCGTCATTATAATCATGTGAAAAATATTGTCAATACAAATACAAATTTGGTTTTACTAAACATCTTTAAAAGACGCGTATAAAATGGCACTTAACTTTTTTTCACGAACAAACTTAAAAAGGGGAATTATTGTTTTCAATAAAATTTTTTTTGTAATTTTGTTATTTTCTATTTTTAAATAATTAAAACTCTAAAATTTCTAACGATTGCAATTTGAGATTGCTTAATTTCGATCCCGTGTGGAAATTGTTTAGAGTAAGGTTTAAGAAAAGAACTGCAAACATAAGAAAATAATGAAAATGATGAATTGTCAACAAAATAGATGAATTTTTAAACAAAAAGTTGAATTTTCAGCCAAGATGATTATTTATTTTGCCTATGAAGATACATTTTCAACTAAAAAAAAATTAATTTTCAATTAAACAGTAAAATTTTCAAATACAAAAGATTAATAACCAAAACAGATTTTAATTTTAAAAATGGTTGAGTCCTCAGCCAAAAAGATGAATTTTCAACAAAATTGTTGACTTTTTAACCAAAAAAGATACTTTTTAACAAAAGTTGAATTTTCAACCACAAAAACTTGAATTTTTAATCAAGAAAATAATTTTTCAACAACAAAAAATTAATTTTCAACTAAACAGATGACTTTTCAATTAAGAAGGATACTTTTTTAAAAATTGTTCAGTTTTCAACCAAAAACATAAATTTTTAACCAAGAAGATTAATTTTCAACCAAAAAAGACGAATTTTCAACAAAATACATAAATTTTTAACAAAAAAGTTGAATTCAAAACTAAAAAAATAAATATATTAGAAAAAATTTATTAGTTACATTGTCAATTTAAAAAATTATTTTCATACCCAAAAAACTAATTTTGAACAGAATAGTTGACTTTACAACCAGAAAGATGAATTTTCAACTAAAATTATGTACTTTTAACAAAAAAATGAATTTTTAATAAATTAGTTCATTCAAGTAATTGAACAAAGAATATTCATTTTCTACCAAAGAAGACAAATTGTTTATGAAACACATGAATTTTGTACCCAATAGTTAAATTTTCAACAAAATAGTTTCTGAATAGACTGAAACCCAAAAAGACGCTTTTTCAACAAAACAGATGAATTTGCAATCAAAAAATTTCTTTTTAACAAAATTGTTGAATTTCCTATAAAGTAGATCAATTTTTCACCAAATAGTTGAATTTTCAACCAAAATCATGAATTTTCAACGAAGAAGGTTAATTGTCT
The DNA here is from genome assembly GCA_932195095.1 of Andricus curvator. Classification (NCBI taxonomy): domain Eukaryota; kingdom Metazoa; phylum Arthropoda; class Insecta; order Hymenoptera; family Cynipidae; genus Andricus; species Andricus curvator. The sequence continues at coordinate 37,365 of CAKNYM010039443.1, forward strand.
ACTGAAATTTTTTTTAACAAAATACGTGAATTTGCAAGTAAAAAAGATCAATTTTGAACCCAAAATTGAATAGTAAATTTTCAATTATCAAAATTAATGTTCGACAATAAGAACAACAATTTTCCAACAAAATAGTTAAAAACTATTCGAATTAACTATGTAAACTATTCCGAATTACCTGGATTATTCTGGATTACTTCGATTACCTGATTTACTTTGAATTAACTGGATTACATCTGGATTACTCTTAATTATAATGAATTAAAAATTTCTTTCATTTCCCCTATTTCTACTTCGCTCATTTTCCCTATATTCCTCTCCCCTCATTTTCCTCACTTCCCCTCTCTTGATTTTTCTTACTTCCCTACCACCCACTTCTCCTAACTTTCCCACCCTCACGTCTTTACTTTTCCAACACTAATTTCGCATACATTCTCAGCACTATTTTCTTTCACCTTCCCACCACTTATTTCTCCTACTTTTCCACCACTCATTTCTCCTGCTTTTCCATCACCGATTTCTCCTACTTTCCGTCCCACATTTTCCCTCATTTCCCTTACTTCACCTCCTCTCATTTCCCTTAAACCCTCTGCCTCATTTCCCCTCACTTACCCCACATCTCCATCTATTCATTTGCCCCACTTTCCCTGTCTTAATTTCCTCTACTTCCGTTTCCCCACTTCCCAACCCTCACTTCCATCACTTTCCCATTACTTTTTTCCTCTACTTCTCCTCTACCATTTCCCCTAATTTTCTTACATACTCTACTTCCCCTTCCTTCATTTCCCCTCGTTTCACTAACTTTAATTCGCTCATTCTCTCTATATTCGTCTCCCCTCATTTCCTCTACTTCCCCTCTCTTCATTTTTCTTAATTTCCCTCCCCCCACTCATCCTGACTTTCCCACCCTGACGTCTATACTTCCCCAGCACTAATCTCTCATACATTCTCAAGACTCATTTCTTCCACTTTCCCACCACTCATTTCTCCTACTTTCACACCACTCATTTCTCCCACTTTTCCACCACTGATTTCTCCTATTTTTCCTCCAACATTTCCCTCATTTCCCATACTTCACCTCCTCTTATTTCTCCTACTTCCTCTCCCTCATTTCCCCTCATTTCCCCTCACTTACCCCACTTCTCCGCCTACCCCCACTTCCCTACTTTCACTTCCTCTACTTTTCTATTATTTATCTCTTCTACTTCCACTCCTCCATTTCCTCTCATTTCCTTACTTAACCTACTTCCCCTTTCTTCATTTCCCCTTATTTTCCCTACTTCTACTTCGCTCATTTTCTCAATATTTCTTTCCCCTCATTTTTCCAATTCCGCTCTCTTAATTTCCCTTAATTCCCTACTTTCGCAACACCAATTTCTCCTACATTATCACCAGTCATTTTTTACACTTTCCCACCACTCATTTCTCCTACTTTCTCACCACTTATTATTCCTACTTTTCCATCACTGATTTTTCCTACTTTCCCTCTCAATTTTTCCTCATTTCCCTCCCCCTACTTCCCCACCCTCATTTCCTCTACTTTTCCATTACTCATTTCTTCTGCTTCTCCTCTCCCATTTACCCTCATTTCCTGACATAACCTACTTCTCCTTCCTCCATTTCCCCTACTTCTACTGTGCTCATTTTCCCTATATTTCTTTCCCCGCATTTCCCTCACATCCCCTCTCTTAATATCTCTTATTCCTCCCCCTCACTCATCTCAACATTCCGACCCTCACGTCTTTACTTTCTCAACACCAATTTCTCCTACATTCTCACCACTCTTTTCTTCCACTTTCCCATCACTCATTTATCCTACTTTCCGGCCACTCATTTCTCCAACTTTCCCTCCCACGTTTCACCTTGTTTCCCTTACTTCACCTCCTTTCATTTCCCCTACTTCACCTCCCTCATTTCCCCTAACTCGCCCTACTTCTTCACCCCTCATATTCCCCACTTCCGTCTCTGAATCCCGCCTACATCTTCTATTTCCGCTTCCCCACCCCACTTCCACTATTTTCTCATCTCTCATTTTTCTTACTTGCCCTCTTCCATTTCCTCTTATTTCCTCACATACCCTACTACCCTTCCCTCATCTCCCCTCACTTACCCTAGTTCTACACCCACTCCCACTTCCCTACTTTCACTTCATCTACTTTTCTATTACTTATCTTTCCTACTTCCCCTTCCCCATTTTCTCTCATTTCCCTACATAACCTACTTCCCCTTTCTTCATTTCCCCTCATTTCCTCTACTTCTACTTCGCTCATTTTCTTAATATTCCTTTCCCCTCATTTTCCCACTTTTGTTCTCCTAATTTCTCTTAATTCCCATACCCCACTTATCCTAACACTCCCACCATCATGTCTCTACTTTCGCAACACCAATTTCTCCTACATTCTCACCAGTCATTTTTTACACTTTCCCACAACTCATTTCTGCTACTTTCCCACCACTTATTTCTTTCAATTTTCCACCACTGATTTCTTCTAGTTTCCGTCTCAATTTTTCCTCATTTCCCTCACTTAACCTCCTTTCATTTCCTCTACTTCCCCTCCCTCATTTCACCTGACTGACCCTACTTCTCCTCTCCATCAAATTCCCCACTCTCATGTCCTCTACTTTTCTATTACTGATTTCTCCTACTTCTTCTTTTCCATTCCCCCTCATTTCCTCACATAACCTACTTCCCCTTCCTTCATTTCCCCTCATTTCCCCTACTTCTACTTCGCTCATTTTCCCTATATTCCTTTACCCGCATTTTCCCCACTTCGCCTCTCTTAATTTCTCTCAATTCCCATCCCCACACTTATCCTAACATTCCCACCCT
>CAKNYM010039444.1:0-13131 GCA_932195095.1 Andricus curvator
CGCATTGACTCCGTCTTGATTGGCTCCCCCAACTCTAGGGTAGTCGGCATTGTTGTCCGACCCATTGTCGGGAGCCCTGCGCGTTCGATTGTTTTGAACCGCACTTCCTACAACTATGTTTGGTGTTGTCATTGTTGTTCCCACGAGCAGCTAGGGAAAAGGGTTAGTCCATCCTTGTAGAGCCCCGCGTGCAAGGATAAGGCTGATACTCTGAGAGGTCGCCCGGTATCCCAGAGTCACCGTTTGAGACACCTCACCCAGGTGCCATTCAGCTTTCGGCACGGTTGTTACGCCTTCGCTTAGGAGTTATTCCTTCGGGACCATCCCTGGACAATTGTCCGCGACTGCTTATTAATTATTGTAACCATATTCAGCAGAAACCCTTGGTGCAGGGACCCTCTATCCGCAACCCGAGGACGCGTCCGGTGGCTTTGTCATAGGCCCTTCGGTTCGATTCCCAAGGAGTCAAAACCGAATACCGAAATATATATATATGTATATATGTATATATATATATATATATATATATATATATATATTTATAATATAACAAATATATTTCTTTTTTTAAATTATTATATTTAAAAAAGATATATATATATGTTTTTTTTTTTGTTTTTTTTTTTAATGTTACAGATAAATTTTTTATCAAGGATTTTAAACACTTATTCCAAATTTCTGTTAGAACACGTATACTTGTTTATGCATTATTTTTCCATAAAATTTCAGGCCCTTTCTTGTTCAGAAAATATTCTTTTATTAATTATTTAATTATTTTGCCCTCATAACTAATGCATTTGTCAGCAAGAAACGCAGCAGCGCCGCCAGCGGATTAGTTCACGGCTGGCATCAAAGTTTAGCTTAAATTTAGTTTAAATTTTTACTGGAAGTTGCGTCAAATCGACAGAATATTAGTACATTTAGCTGAACTTCTTATAAAATCTTCTAAAATGTCATGTTGTCCATATTTGTACCTTTTTGTGTGTGTGTGATATGAGGGGGGTTTTGAAGTCGCCGATTTCAAATTTTTGGCGTTCGTTAAAAAAATTCTTTATTAAAAATCGCATATTATATCCTACAGATGCAGGTGTTGATAATCAAAATCCAAATCTACTACAAATCAGTCCTCATGTGATGGCCGGGACCCATATGACGCACTGGCACGACCATACCCAACATCAACATTCAAGCTCTAGCAGTAGTGCTTCCCGTTCCAGAATTGGCCGTTAGTATATTATAATTTCTTAAACTAACAAAAAAATTTTGGGTACTCAGAAAAAAATCCAAATTTTTTTTCACCAAAAATAAAATTTTTATTCTCGCTGAATGGCGTTGCCCCCTGGAGACCTTTGAAATAACTTTCGAAGTTTAACTTACAAAAGTACATATTCTTATAGAAAATTTAATTGGGCATCTTTTCTCTCTAGACAAATATATTGTAGCTTTCTCGGTTTTCAATATAAACCCGAAAACCCCGTAAAAAAAAAATTTCTTAAATTTTGTAAATTTATGATAATTTATAGAATTTTGTGGGAAGCCATGGGAATTAATGGGAATTTATAGAAATTTATGGAAATGTGAAGTAATTCACCGCTAACTTTCAATAACAGTTCTGCTGGACGCATACGCAGAAGCTCAGGCTATAATTATTTCTGAAATTAATAGAAATTTATTATATGTAAAGTTTGTGGAAATTTGAGACATTTATACATTTTTCATAGGCGCTTATTCTGCATCGCTCTCGCATCTCGCTTCTTTACTGCATCCATTGAGGCGTATCTTTATAAAGCCGGAACACCCAACTGGAGCACTGCTTCAGTAGCCGCACAGTGGGTCGAAATCCAATAAAAGTGGCAAAAAATCGATTTTTTATCGCATCTATATCAAACTTGGTACAAAGGGGTTTTTGGAGTCACTCATTTGGAATTTGATGTTACAAGTCACAAATTCAAATGATGAATCTCATATAGCGGCCAAAATTCTTAAATTTGCATCCGTTTGTCTGAAACCTAATTGGAATGAGGATAGTTTTATAGTGTCGCGGATGTTTGTTTTGATAAATGCTAAAACTGAGTGTTACGATGGACATTGGGAGTACCCAACTCAATTATTAAAAAAAAGCGTCTGGTACCGCAGTATCCATGCGTAATCAGTCATTAAACCTCGTGACTGAGTTGAGTGCCTCTCCAACACTTAAACATACATGTTTACGTCGCGTATGCAGCGAACAGGCTAAAGGAAGAGATACACAGTAGGGATGGGCGATTCTCTCGAAAAGATCGATTCATGAATCGATCCAGGATCGAATTTATTAAGATCGATTCAGCAAAAAAATCGAATCAGAAGAATCGATCTTGAAAGAATCGATCTTTTAAGATCGATGTAAAAATGTCCTAAATAGTTTATATTCACCGATAAATCATTACCTTTATTCAATTTCAAACAAAATGATTAAAGATCGACGATTAGACACTGTTTATTCCTTTTCTCACAAAAAACTTTGTAAACCAGGAAAAATGCTTAAATGTTTGTTCATTCATATTGGAAATAATTTATTATTGAAAAGTAATTATCATGCATATTTTAAATTGCAGTTAGAACAATATTTATGGGTAAAATAGAAATGGGGAAAAATGTTTCGTTCATTTGAACGTTCGGGACTTCAGGTACATGAAAAACATGGGCTATGATAAAACAACATGTGATGTGTAAATTTTTCGTAGTTTTATTATCGTAATATAAGTAAAAATTTTCGAATTCTTCTGTCAAAGATAATACGTTTGCTTCTGTCTACTAAAATATACTCAAATATACTAGTCTGTCATGGTCGAACAAACTATGGTCTCGTCACGCGCAAGTAAAAATAAGTCAACCAATCAGACGGCTCCCTACACATGCAACTTTGATGCCAGAAAAAGTTTCGGACCTCTCTTTCTAACAATAAAGGATAGAAAAAGAGGTCTATTTCATTTCGAAACTTTGGTAATAAACATTTTGAGCGCAGGTTGCGCTTGCGCTTAGATTGAGATGCAGTCTGGGGCGCAAAAGAAAAAATTATAGGAGCAATAAAGATAAAAAATATACGCCGTGGTCACGAAACTATAGGACGAACAGATAAATAAATAAAAAGAAAAGAATCGCTTCTTCGATTCTGGGGGTAAAGAATCGATCCAATAAAAAATCGACTCGCAAAGAATCGATTCAAAAGATCGATCTTTTGAGTGAAAAAGATCGATCTTTGAAGAATCGATCCAGAATCGCCCATCCCTAATACACAGGTGCGAAGACCGAAATAATAACGTGCGGGAAAACAATTATGCCAAGCGTAACTTCCTACAACTCCTGCTCTTCTGATACTCGCGACACCCGCGAGATCACAAAATGCTAATTATTATAAACAATTATTATTTAAATGGAAATGTTTATTCATACCAAATTCTTAGGACTACTAAGGCTACCTAAATTCAAATTTTCGAACAAATCAAAAGGACTTTCGTCAATTGTTATAAAAATTGTTGCTAGCTGAAAATATTTGCTACAAAAATAATATAAATTATACACGAAATCAAGATTGTTGATTTAGTAATAAATATCTGAATAGATATTAACAATTCCATAATAGTCAATCGATATCTAGAAATTCTGATATCAAAGAATTAACAAATTGCCAAATTCTGAACCCCTAGAGTCGAATCAAATTATAAACTTCAAGAAAAAAATAGAAGATAAAGACTTGCAAGATCACTCACTAAATATTCAACAATAATATAGAGCTGAGGTCATTTGAATATTTTGTAAATCAAAAAGGATATTAAATCAAATCGATTTGGACTTCAGTAAAGATGATTACATAAATGGAAATTGATTATTAAACAAAGGAAAATCAGATTCCACTAAGGCCTTGGATCATTGAAAAAGGAACAGTGTTGTGAAAAGGACTAGAAAACCACGGTTTCTCAAACCGTGCGTTTGGATTACGACGGATCGCGATCCTGTCGCATGAGTGTAAGTGGAAGTGGTGGCGGGTTCTACGACTGGACCTACACTGAAGACGCACTGCACTTCAGGATAAGGTCAGATATTGTTGTAATTTTAACAGGCCGAATTATACTGAAACGAAAAATATTATCACGGTCAGCAATTGCTTTGTTTCTGCTCTTCTCTCGTGTCTCTCTCCTTTTTCCGGGGATTTAAATACGCAGAATGTCGTGGGGCAACGTCTCGGGAATTGACGTAGTTGTAATAATTTTTCTCTAGTAAATAAAATTCGGAATCACTGTACTTGCCCGTCATCTCTTCTTTGCTACCGAAGGGATGTTGCGGTAGTTTTAAGCAATGCCTTGTAGAACATTTTGTCATTTGGAATGAACTGAATAAACTTTTTTCTTACTTGTTTAGTGAAGAAGGGAATTCCAGATTTATTTAAAGACCCTGCAAAATTTCAGAGCTACAGGGACAAGAGCTCCCAGTCCGGGATTTGGGTCAAAAACCGATCCCCCACAATGAAAAAATAAAACCAATTTTTCCAAATTGGCGGTTTGTACCTCCGGCGACGAGTCATCAGTCCCACTTCTCGTTCGTAACACTGAGTACCACCAAGATACTCGATTATCCTAGAAAAATATTGAAAGTGTAGATTCCGCAGGGCCAATCGTCTTTGCAGAAAGTTAAAAAATCATAAGGAACGTATTAATGAAGTTACGTAAAATAAAAGAGCGCAAGATGAACATTCTATGAAATTTCTTCGAGAGTTTTTTTCGGTTGAATTTTCACGCATATAGGAAAACGAAACATCGTGCAAATTTGTATTGAAATACACCTTCTATGAGACAAAACTTTGCCTTGCTTTTTTTGATATCGAAGGTATGCCGGCGAATAGACAATCGGCAGAACGTCCTTCACGGAAAATTTTTTTATATGAATTGCATGTGACAAAAATGTAATGACAAATAATTTATAACCTTTTTCACCCTTTTTCAATTGACTGGTTCATTTTAAATGCGCATGAGGAAAAATCCTTTATTTTCAAGCATGTCGATATGCAATAAGGAGTGAAAATAACACAACATTCTAAAAATACATAATACAGTGTGTCTAGATTATCAACATATATTTACTTAATCGAAATTTGGTGGCTCGGTTAATATTAACTGACTTCAGGATTACATTTGAGCTATCTTTATTTTGGACCAATAGCAAATTTTTGGAGTTTATTAAAAAAATTCTTCAATAAAAATCTCTATATTATATTTACAGCTGCAGGTACATCACAACGAGGCTCAAGAGCAGAGCAGCATATGCAATGGGAGAATTCGCCAACGCAGATGAATGCACTATCTATCATTGATCATAATCATAATCATCAAAGTAAGTATATATCAATTTTTTAAACTTCGAAAAAGTTGTTGTGATTCAGAAAAAAAAATTCCAATTCATAACCGCCAATAAATTCTTTTTGCTGAATGACTTTGTGTCTTGGAGACCTTTGAAACAAGTTCCAAATTTTGACGTAAACAGTACATATTCATACAGGACATTCAAATTCGTATTTTTCCTCGGCATAAAATGCTGTAGCTTTTTCCGTTTTTAAAATGAACCCGAAAACAGCCTTTTCACAGAAAGAAAAACAAATAATTTCTATGAATTTTAGAAATTGAAAAAAAAAAAACGAAATTTGTGGAAATTAATTGGAATTTGTGAAAACCTATGATAATTTATGGCAGAAACGCTGATTGTCTCTTTCAAGGTATTCTGACTTACTTTCAATTTTTTTGATTTCATTGGGAAACGAAGAAAAATTATAAAAAATGTGCAATTTCATAAAGACCTGCAATTTGTAACAAGTCCAACTATTCCAGCTTATACTATTCGTCAATTTAATTAGTCATAGCACTTTATGTGTTTATGTTAAAGGCAAAGTATATAATCCCTGGGCATTATATATATATACACACACACACACACACATATATATATATATATATATATATATATATATATATATATATATATAATGCCCGGCACGAGATAGGTAAAGTATATAATCTTGATTTTGAATATAACGATGCAGTTAAAGAAGGGCATGATAAATTAAAGAGCACTTATAGAATTCAAGCACGTTTACTCGCTATTTATGACAACATGGCATACGGGAATTACATTTTGACTGACATTGAACTTTGTTTTTTGCGCATAAAAACTTATTGGTTTGGCACTTTGCTTCGCAGGAATATTGAAAAAAGCTTGTATAAAAAGATTAGTGACAGGTAATTTTTTAAGAATTGTTTTAACCATTTTTTTATTTGACAACAAAGTTGATTTTTTTAAATTTTCAGAAGTGAAATGTCTTTAAAATTTTCAGATTTGTAAAAAAGATCTTGAATCAGTGCAAGAATAGGGCGATTCAAATTTATACCTGTAAAAATTCGACTCTCGATTTTTGGCGATCGACCCCTCCTCTACCCCAAATTTGTTTGTTTTAGGGAAAAAGAAATCCAACTTTTTTCCAATCTGTCAACATTGATCCGTGCCCCGGGCTTTTGAAATTAACGTAGGGTTTTGAATGGAAATAGCTTGGTTTCCTAAAAAGAAGAAAAGAGAACTAATTTTTATTAACTCTTTGTAAATTGAAGATGGAAACTTCTTGAGCAATGTTCCAGGGATAATTTCAACGTAGTAACTGCTAATGTTGACGCGCCGAATCCCTTTGAGTTTTATCCGAAAATGACCCAAAAATTGCAAAAATCAGTTTTATGTAAAAAACATTTATCACTTTCCAGAATAATATTTCTAACTTAACATATTTGGCAATGAAAGGAGAAGCAAGTGACATTAATTTCTTAAATAATTGCTGTCTTAAAGAAACAATATTTGTACATTTGTACACAGACCTTTTTAAATTATAGGTAAAATCATCCACAACTGTAATGTGGTGATTATGAATTCTCTTTTGTTAAAGCTCCTTTGGCTTTGACAAACACATTCTCATCATACATATCGTGCTTCGCACTCGATTTTGTCCAAGTGTGAACTTTTCTACCTTATGTTCAACACTATTATATCAAATGTATATTATATTTATTTCTCTACGTCCCATCAAAAAATGATGAGTAACAAATTTGTAGCTCTTTTTTGAGTAAATAACTTTTTTCTAATTGTTTTTTCTCGCTACTTTTCTTCTTGGTCCTTAAAACTGTGTGCCAAATTGCAACATATTCCGATTAGTCTTTCGAAAGTTAGCCGATATACAAAAGAAAACGACAACAACGAGGACGACAGACAGACAGACAGACACAATCGTGAAGCCTGTTCTTTCGGATTCAGGGAGTCTCAAAATGTTGAAATTTGAAAAAATACACGATAGTCAATTTTCACATAAAAGCAATACCTTTTCATTATGATGAGAATGTAAGAATATTAGGGGAAGTTGCCCGGTTGTGGGCACAGTTAGGTATTTTCTTCATAACTTTTGACCAAATGAACTTTATGCAGCAATATGCATATCAATAGAAAGCTAAGAGACCTTAGCTAACTACTAGTGATAGAATTGATTCGTTTTTGTTGATAAAGAAACAAATATTCAACTTTTTATGGAGTACTCAATTTCGACCGACAAATTTTTTTTAACCGGTTGTGGACACTCCTGAAAAGTCTTCTAAAAATGATAAAATATGAAGTCAAACGCCACTAAATAGGGGGAAAAAGGAAATTTATTCATTTTCAAAGCCTGTAGTGACACAAAGATTAACGAAAAATGACAAAAAAACCTTCACAGCAGCAAAAATGAGTATAAGAATGAAAAAATAAATTATTCATCGTCAGATTCGCAGTGTATGCACACGGAAAAAATGTGTACTTGAAGAATTACTGAACTGTTTACGATGTGGCGGATATGAAAAAAATTCAGTGAATTAACAATAACTTTTCTGTAAATCATCCGAAATGTTCAGTCATAATTACAGAACTGATAATAAGTACTAAAAGTCGGTGCCCTAAAAGTTCAAAATGATTATTACGAATAAGTTGAAGAGAAACTACATCTGAGCTGTAAGAACCACGGTTCTCGGTCGCTTAAAATTACAGAACTCTTCTGTGTTTTGAAATACACGGACGTGGCGGCGCGCTACACATGTATCTGTCGCAGACACAGTTGCGATACGACAGCATAGTTGCGTCAGTGTGTGTCAGTGAGTACAGTTCCACCCAAAGATATTATAAGCCTAGATGCGGCACGGGGTGTCAGAGTGGGGGAACCATATATATAGGACATCACATTTTCTGCCATATCGAGGTGCTGCCCTCACCGTACTACGAAGTCGAGAGCTGGTTTTCTCATTCTTCGTAAAATATGACGGTAAAGCAGTTGAAAGATTTTTTAAGGTTAGAAAAGTTTGACATGTATCGCTTCATAAACAAAACACCGCACTTCCGAATATAATAATTATTATTAGTGCAATGTCTAGGCACACCGAAATTACATATTTGGAATAAATAATTAAAAATTAATAATGACAGAAGCACTGATATGATGTTAATAAATAAATTGATTTTTGAGAGTAATACCGTCAAAAAGATAATTATGTTTATATTTTGTTAAATATTATTATAATTTCTAATACGTTCATGTTTCTGTAAATGATAGACAAGATATTTTAAATTATAATTTTTTGCACTTTGAAGTTTAATTTTCATTATTAGTCTGAACCAAAATTTGAGTGCATTTAAGAATATACAGAATTTTTGCAAATCTGAAGCTTGAGACAGGTTTTTTGCATAGTCTTTCAAACAAATTACAAAAAACGCTCTCAAAAATCGAATTTTTAATTTAAAAAGAAAAACTAAGACGAAATTTCGAGATAAATCAGGGATGAAAAAACTTCTCTTTGATAAATATTTTTTGAAATTAAAATAATAAAATTTAATTTTTAATTTTTTTAAATTCAAAATGACAATAATTGAAAAAAATATATATTTCTGGATGAAAATTTTTGGTTGAAAATGTACATAGTATTTCTTTAAATTACAACAAAAATGTTCTCGAAAATCGAATTGTTAATTTTAAAAAACTTCGAGATAAATTAGTGCTGATTTGAATCATGCAAAGTTTGTTTGGAAAATATTATTAGGTTCGAAGAACTTTTAAGGAGAAATTTTTTTTCTGTTTGAGGCGCATGTGTTTTTACATTAATTTGTTTATACGATTTTTATTTTAACTTCAAACAATAACTCAATAAAAATCTAAATATTAAACAAAAATTTCTTTGATAGAAAAATATTTTATTATGGTATTTTTAATAAATAAATAATATTTATTAAGAAACAATTTTTTTATTTATTAAAATTCTACACTTTTATAATTAAGGGATATTCTAGTTCGGATATTTTATAATCAGGCAATTTTATGTCGGGAATTTTCAAATTCGGTAATATTCTAAACTCTTCGGGAATTTTCCAATTCGGAAATTTTATCGTTTTTGGAATGTTATTATACGGGAATTTTAAGTATGAAAATACACTAGAGAAAAAATTGACAATTATATACAATTTGGCATTAAATACCAAATCCCGAATTTTGAAAATTTGCTGTAATTCTAATTTCGATCCTGGATCTTGTCGATTTTCCTACTGTATTTATTTTTTTTTTTAATTTATCATACAAGCATTTTTAAACCACAAATTCTTATTTATCTTATCTCATTAAATACAAAAATTCACTGTATATCCGATTTTGATTCCTGGGTATTGGCGATTTTTTCCTGGTGCATTTTGGTCACTGGAAAACGAGGGTGAATTAAATAGGAATTATCTCTTAGAAAATAACTATTTAAAACCCGAAAAAAATAGATACTTTTTTGACCTCGAGGTATGTAAAAAAGTTTTAACTTCAGAAAATTTAAAAACTCTGCAAACAAGAATTTTTTTTAGCATTTTTTTAGCGCAAATAACCAAAGTGCATGCAAAGATATTATATATCTTTGCTGTACATATGTCTATCCATTCCCAAAAAGTTCAGTTATTGGTACTGAAATTTCAGTACACACAACAATGGTTTGAATTTCCCCAATATTATGTCACTAATATATCGCTAAATTGTTCTGCAGATTTCAATTTTAATTTGTATTCTTCTCAATTTTGTATTTAATATAATTTCTATTTTAATATAGTTCAATATGTTATTTGAAAGACTCGACGTTTGTCCTTCTAATATCTTGTAGATTTTTATCTTTGCAAGTTTCATTGTTTAAAAATAAGTAGGATCTAAAACTTTTATTTTCAATTAAACATGAATCTGATACTTTCAATGAAAATCGAGTGATTTTATTTCTACAAGTTTATTTCTACTGAAAGTATTGGAGTCTTATTTAATTGAAAATAAAAATGTTAAGTCTTACTTAGTTTTAAGCAATGAATCTTGAATCAGATTTATTCTTTAACAGAAAAATCTATAAGATATTATAAGAAGAAACGACAGGTTTAAAAAAAAAAATCTTGAACTATATTAAAATAGGAATTATATTAAATAGAAAATTTACAAGAATAAGAAATTTTAATTTAATTACAAAAATTAACATTAAATATTCGAGGGGAGTTAACCACATGCAATTTTTATCTTTATCAGAATTCAAAACTTCAAAGAAATCCAAACAGATTATAATTAATTCAAAGTATTCAAAGAATCCCAAAAAATCAAAAGCAGTAGGAACTATAAACCTTATATAGGGTGCATCTCAGCAACTACACGGAAAAAATTTATCCGTAAAAAAGTCACGAACTAGTAGCTAGGTCTCGGATATGAGAAAAATTCATCGGATATTTATGTATTTTCGTAAATAACCTGCGAACTTTGAGAAAGATTGAGGAACTCGATGTGAAAATTCTAAAACGGTTCATCACTTTTTTTTACGTGAATAATTACAAAAATATTACGAGTGATTGGGAAAAGATTCTCAGAGCACTCACGAGCTTGCCCGACAAATCTGGGAACTCCAAACTAAGTCGCCCTGTACGTGGGCCACGCACACACGCGCGGTGCGTCAGTGCGCTCGTATGTGTGCCTCGAGCTCGTCGAATGAGTGGCTAGAAGTTTTATAATACCTATTTTGTTTGGCCTCGATGGCTGCGCGTGTTTACGCACTCCTGGTTTATGTTTAGAAACTGGTGAGTCAGCAGTGTTTGAGGTTCGAATCTTCTGAGTTGCGAATTTATAAATTAATATAAAATTAAATCGCACAAATAAAATTTTTCCTCTTTTTATTTCAGTCTGAAATTTTCAGGAACTGTTCGTAGGAAATTCGAACTGTTCGTAAGAAACTTCGAAATTTATGCATATATTTCTCATAGAAATAAGGATTTAATGTTTCATTTTTTTATCTCGTATCCGAGACCTAGCTACAAGTTCGTGACTTCTTCACGGATAAATTTTTTCCGTGTAAGGGTTCGATTGTGATATTACTAAAAAAAAATGGTGTGTCGTTGACAAGAATGTTCTTAAACGGTTTTTATGTTATCATGACCCCAAAGTAAAATGGTGAAAGTCGTAGGACCCAATGTTTGGCCAGTTTTGAGAAAACATCCTTCTAAGTTTTCAGGACCATGAGACACATCGTTCGTCGCCAATTTGTAGACTTGAGAAATATCCTCTTCCAACTTGTCCGAAATTCCAGGCGGTAGCGCACCTGGTTTTTAGACGTAAGGTTCGGGGCTGAATTCCCGCTGCTTGTAGTTTTTTTCAGTTTTTAAAATATTTTTTTTAGAAAAAATATCAATATATTCAATTCCCTTCTAATAATTTTTTTTCATTTATGCAAACATTAATATTTTAAATGCTTTTTTCAATGAAAGACTCACTTCTTCGAAATATTGTCGTTTTTTCCAAAAAAATCTTTTGCATGAATTAATTAATTTATTCATCAATAATTCATATTTTTATATGATTTTATTTTTTATTATTTTTATTTCATTTATATTCTGATTTTGAATATGTTTGCGAAATTTAAACAAATTTATTAAATCAATAACATTCATAGAATTTTAATAAATAAAAAGTCAAATATTTGGGCCTAGGTATTTCCAAATTTTACTTTGGAGCCAAGATCTTTATTTACCAAAATTATTAATCCACACAGAAAACACACTACCGGGCGCTCCCTTGTAAGATATATATTTTTGTGGATAATCCTAGTCGATTATATCTCAGTAGTATAACTATGTTTAAAAATGTGTATTTTTGTTTTTTTAGAACTTTATAAGTGAGAAATTGAAGTTCAAATTGAAATTAAGCAAAAGAATTCCAAAAAATTAAAAAGAATTCAATAATTTTTTGTGAACCGTAAAATGCCCGGGAATTTTTTTCCTCGATTAAAACGGCCATCTGAATTTCTTAGTCTTCTTAAAATTATTATATTCATTGGTATTTTTCTGTAAAAATACGAGTAGTTCTACTTTTTCGTACTTGTGCAAAATTTCCGATCAAGGATTGAAAAAACTTTTAATTTGATTTGTTTCTTCAAATTAATTTTTGTGGAACTTTTGTGATAACAGAGAAAAACTATCCAATTAGGGGTTTTAAGGGTTTAAAAATGGTGTTTCATTTTTTTTCATAGAGTCCTCTAATAAGTAAAGGTAAAAAAATGGATAGAACCAAAAATATGTACTTCATAGAGATGAACAACTTTTATTGAAATAATTTTCCAATACCAGCAACAATCTTGAAGTAAATAAAGAAAAACGTGTCTTTCCCGGGTTTTCGGGTTCACATTTTATACAGCTGCGGTTTTTAGGTAAGAAGGTGAAGAGTAGGATCACAGGGTCTTTTATTTTCTCAAATTAGTAATTTACGCTACGCCGGACAACTGATATAACCTCTCGTATTAGCCCTTATGTAAAACTTACTTTTAGACATATTAAATAGGGTGATTTTCCACGAAAATAGGGTAATGATATGGTGGAATAAATTCTGTCAAATACAATTAATGTAAATACCATATTGAATGCAATATAAAACACTTTTAATTCCTGAGATTTCAAGTCGAAATATATATTGAATTTTGAACAAACAAGATTAATTTTCTTATCAGAAAGACGAATGAATTTTCAACAAAATACATTAACTTTCAACACGAAAATATGATT
>CAKNYM010039445.1:0-24058 GCA_932195095.1 Andricus curvator
ACACTGCCGTATTCAGGGCTATTCGCAATTTGGCACCAAATTTAAGACTGGAGAAAATTACCACTGACTTTGAAAATGCCCTGAAGAATGGATTGAAAGCGAACTTCCATGAAATCGTAGAATTCCTTGGTTGCCTTTTTCACCATGTCTACGTGAGTATAAAATATTTTATTTAATGGAGGTTTTTATATGAATAAGTTTCTTTCAGCAATTTCAAAAAATGTCTCTTGTCAATTTTTACTGACATTAATATTTTAAAATAAAAACCGAATTTTTTGAAACTGAAACGCGTTTTCCCCAAAAAAATTTGAAAAATACGAATTTCTAAAATCAGAAACTTGTGCTGGGTTGTGCTAGGCTAGCATAATAAAAATAATATTTAAATTTTAAAATAATTGATTTCTTTTGTATAATAAGAAATATAATATAATATCTTTTCAGAATGTTGACAAGTGGTGCGCAAAGCACGGACTCATATTATACATTAAAAAATATCCCGTAGTTGATAAATTCGTCAAAAAAATGAAAACTCTGGCTTTGCTCCCGGCGACAGACATTAAAAGTACTTTCGATTCGTTGGTGGCAGGTTTGGCAGCACAAAAACCAGTTACCTTAATAAACGACGAAACGAAAGAAATTGACCTGTCTACTCTGCTTGAGGACTTCATTAAATATTACAGAGATACCTGGATTAAACAAGTTACAACGAACTAGAGCGTACCAGCCGTACCTGGCATGAGTTAGCCGGAAACCATCCAAGACTCATCGTCTTTCTAGGTGAATATTAATTACATTATTGTTAATAAGTAGAGGCAACGTCAAATAATATAAATTATTTTCCTCCACTTTATTTTGCACAATTTATTATTGAATTGAATTTTAATTAAATTTCATTTATGAAGTTTGTGGGAAACATTTTCTGTTTATTGAATTAGAAATAAATATTGAATTTGTTCTTGAATAAAATATTTTTATGCGTCATGTATGAAACATAAATATAACGACTGAGATAAGTATTAACTTGGCTTTTTTCTATTATTATTCTCATGCTCAACATGTTATAGACGCTCTAGTGAAGATGGTTGCTAAAGTGCATATGGACTACAACGAATGTATACTCCGTGGAAGCACCTGAAGCAGACTTTCTGCAGAAGAGGAATGTAGGAAAAGGTTCCTCAAAGTTGGCTGGGCAAGGATTGAAAGCTTGGGAGAATCCACTTCCGCGAGACACCGGCAGCAAGTCATGATGGAGTTTTTGGAGAACTCGATTCATCAAATGGAGGATTTTCATTTTAGAATTCATTTTTTGACAACTGGAGGTTAGTAAACTTTTTATTATTCTCTGTCGATCAGCTTCACGTCAATAACACTTTATGCATTCAAAATGCTATGTATGACAATTTATTTGATGAAGTGAATTTTTTTTAGAAGAACCGCCATATACTGGGGAACCTGCAGATACTTGTGCAGCAGTGAGAAACAAGGACTGGTGCGAGAGACTAGTCGCCATGAGAGACATAGTTTTGATATGTCCGATATGCGACAGAGAGTATCGCATAGAAAGGTTTTTCAACAATCACTTGCTGAAAAAGCA
This sequence comes from Andricus curvator, assembly GCA_932195095.1. Taxonomy (NCBI): domain Eukaryota; kingdom Metazoa; phylum Arthropoda; class Insecta; order Hymenoptera; family Cynipidae; genus Andricus; species Andricus curvator. The sequence continues at coordinate 1,595 of CAKNYM010039445.1, forward strand.
CAAGCTGAAGCAATGTTCCGAATGCCGCAGCTATTTGAAAGCAGAATGTACAACACATAAATGTCGCACTACATTGAGGCACACAGAACCGCCTGCTGTTGAGGAAGTAGCTGCTACTGATGGAGTGGCTGATGCACCACCAACAGAAACTCTTCCAACCTCGGTCTTGGTTCAGGATCAAGTAGCTGCTAATGATGGATTGACTGATGCATCATCAACAGCCACTGTATGTACGATTTGTAGCAGGAAGTGTGATGACAGCTTGCAGTTGGAGATACACCTACTGGAATTACACGACGACCAGTTTATTGAGGATGAAGGTGCCCCAATGGTTCTCGATGAGATTCCAGTAACTCAAGTTGGTAACTCGTTTCCTCCTCCGCCTCCTATCGAGAATCTACCATCAGCAGCATATTCCTTGAACGACCGAATGCAAAATATCCACCAGAATTTTCATATAAAAACAAAAGGTAAAATCCTCTCTCAACCTGGGACATCTGGTGCTGCTAACAACAGCAGAAAAGCTCTTGCAACAGCAAATTTTACAAGTAAGGAACATTCAATTTTGAAAAAATTTTCAACGGTATACAATTGTACTTCGAAATGCCCCTATCGTCAAACAATTTGTTTGAAAGAAGGTTGCACATGGTGTCCAGCTGTCTAGAAAACCTGGAATTCTTTTTGATTTTTTTATCTTCAAAACCTAATTATTGAATTATTTGATATACAAAAAGTCTACTTGGAAGATATTAATTTTTGGTTGCCGAAAAACATGGAAAATTTTTAGAAGTTTTTTTAAGAATCGCTGGACATTCTGTTGTAAAATCAATTCAATAATTAATTATTATTGTCCTCTGAAAATGTTTTGAAATATATGAAGGCAAAAATATCACGAAAACAATTATTCACGTTAAAAAATATTGCAGCAAAAAATATTGAACATCACACGAATATTTTTATATAGAAATAAAAAAAATTGGTTGTGTTTTGGGGTCTAGGATAATACTTCCCAAATATTACTGAGCCATTAATACTAAATTTAAATTTACAGATGGGCCAGCGGCAGTTTTTAAAGGCTCAAAGAAGGCTGGGAAAGAAAATGCAAGTCGATCGAGCATCAAAAGCTTAAAGCTTATATGTTCACTTATATGTTCACGAGCTGGATACAGAAGAGACTATGTCCATTCCAGCTTACAACCTCTTTGAGCATTAACATTAATCGCACACTTCCAGTTTCTGAAAATTCTGAGTCGGTCATTTAAGAGGGCTGTGTATGCCTGGATTAGCAAAAGAATAAAGTATGCTAATGTGTAATCAAATTTGAAGTAATATTTATTATATTAAAAATATGGTTGGTCAAAGTTACCCTACTTTTGAAGGCTGATTTCATGGTCGTTATCAAAATATTGTTAATGAAACATTTTTTACAAATCATGCTGTATCTTCTAAAATTATCGAAATTGGAACAAATCTGCTTTTGAAATTATTAGGTGTTATGCAAATAAACAATTTTTGTCTTATACAATTTTTTTTCTGACTTACTTTTTGCAAAAAACCCAAAAAAGCATATTATACTAATCGATTTGTATACGTTGTTCATGAATATTTAGCGCGCATAAAAATGCTACGTTGCCATTGTTTTATTAGCATAAACTTTTCAAACATATTTTAAAGAATAGAAAAGGTTGGGTTTTCCACAAAATATTTTCTTCATGTTTGCAAAATTTGAAGAAAAAAAGAAGAAATATTTTCTGGGAGGCCCCACTTTTCTTATGTTTTTCCATGTTTTTCTGAAATTTATGCTTATATAACGAAGACATCATATCAGACTTATGCAGGCTAAACATCTTATCATATTTCTGTCTCTCTCGCACACTCAACTCAGAATTCCCACGTGTGTCCCCAGCCCTCTTAACGGTAATGTTTCTTAGAGGAATACGTAGATAATACCATTTAAGAAGGTTTTGAACCGATTAATGCTAATTTTGATATGTTCAACAGATTTTTCATATATGATAAAAGTTTATTATTAGTTACACTTGTATAAAGTCGTCTATTTTTGAATTCTATTTTTGTTTATTTGTAGAATTATCTAAAAAGTTGGAAAAAGTACTTGAACTTTTTTAATTAAGTCTATAAAAGTGTATAACCAAAGGAATACAAACTGAACTAAAGTTTCAGTTATAAGTAAAAGTTGATTCGTGAGTTTCTAAATGTATCTTCTATAGGATAAGTATTGAGATTCCTCTTAAAAATTGCAGCAGCATTTAAAGAATATATAATAACATCAGCCTTCGGTGACAAAAGAATTTTTTTTTCTTGTTTCTTATAATTGTAAGAGTTCAATAGCTCTCTATAGTTTTGTACAAAGATTTTTGCACTATTTTTGTAATTAAAAAAAGATAGGTATAAATAAACAGCATTTAATTTTCTTATCAAATATAAATAAATACCTATAATTTTTATAGTTAGATGCAATATAATATTTTTCGGATTACAAAACAGTATGTAATTATAGTTATTAATTAGTTCGACAATCTGGACATTTCGCCGGGAGCGGGTGCTAATTTGAAAAATTGCACCCGCTTCCAGCGAAATCGCGGTAAAATTTCAGCTGTAACCACGTCTCACGACCGTGAGATAGGTGGTTACGGTCTGCGACGAACTCAATACGATGGTCCGGCAAAAGTCTCGTGCACCCTGAGGACACGGAGCGACCCAAGGACGACCGCCTTCTGCATTTTCCCCGCAAGTGTCTCAGCATTTTTTTTGACACGCAGGGATGCTTTTCAGGCTATTAACCAGTGAAACCTTGGCACTTCCAAGAGCGCCGATGATCAAGACGATTAGCTTAACAGAATATTCCGGGTATAACCGTCGCAACTCCCTTATAAGGTCTTTATACCTCTCTTTCTTTTCTTTCTCCTTGGCTGTGACGTTTTTGTCAGCTGGTGCCGAAAATTCGATAACGAACATGGTTCGTTTCTCGAAGTCAAGGAGAACTATGTCAGGCCTCGAGTGCGCAACAGAAACAATTGTCGAGAATATGAAGTTCCAGTATATGCGGCACCTCTCATTTTCGACAATTGACTCTATTTCTCTAGGAGCGTTTAGCGGAGAGGTATTTGGGCTAATTCCATAAGAGTGACAGAGATGGTAATAAAGCACTCTTAGTGCCGCATTGTGCCTTTGGATGTAGGTCGTTCCCGCATGAGTTGGACAACTAGATAGTATGTGTCCTAGATGCTCGGGGTGTGCATGACACGCTCTGCAACTATCATCGGGAATGTCTTGGCTCAAAATGTGGCGACGGTATGCTAGAGTGGAAATGACACCGTCTTGACATGCCAAAATGAAGCCCTCCGTGCCCGACTTCAATCCGGGTGATCTAAGAAAAGCAAACGTTAGCTCATACGACATCGACTGATCTTCCACATTTCTGTGGAAGATGCCGTGCATCCTCTTGTCGAGGAGCTGTTCGTGGAAGTTTTTCTCCTGTGCTTTCTTAATCCGGGCCTTCAGGAGTGAGTATTCAGGATGGATAAGATTTGATGCATTTTGCTCACCCCTAATATTGAAGTCAAGTCCGAGTGTTTCAGCAGCCTCCTCCGCTGCTTTGTACAGAAACGCCCCTTTTCCCACTTCTTCATGTTTCCTGACCATTTTAAGAAGAGGGTCTTGTCCATTTGCAACTATATGTGCTGTACCCAGAATGAGTCTGTTGTGAAGACATTCAAGATTCAGTATTTCGCGACCACCTAGGCGGCGTGAGATGTAAAGTCGCGGAACAGAAGACTTAAGGTGCATGCTCTTGTTCATATGCAAAACCTTTCGCGTCCCGATATCAAGGGATCTGAGCTCGTCCTTCGTCCATGGAACCACTCCAAATGAATAGAGTACTATCGGGACGGCAAGCATGTTCGTTGCAGATACTTTGTTTCTCGCCGACAGTTCGGAAGACCAAATCTGCCGGATGAGACGTTTGTATATCTGCATCGGAGAGTATCCTTTATAGATGTCGCGTCCTGAATGCGGCTCTGTGGCACGCCCAAGTATGTATAGGTCTCTCCAGCGCAAAGGTGTCGTATAGCGCTTCTGTCAACGAGCTCAGGATCTTCGGGGATGCCATTAAGTTTTCCTTTCTTCAAATTAACCTTGGCGCATTTGTCTAACCTGAATTCCATTCCAATCTCTTGAGTGTACTCTTTGACAATTTAAAGAGCTAGATGTAGTTTCTCTTGATTCCTAGCATAGATCTTAAGATCATCCATGTAAAATACATGAAAGACCTTATGCTTTCGGTTTCCAGGTTTGCCGCAGAGATACCCTTCGGAATGGCGAAGTGCGAGAGATAGTGGCAATAATGTGAGGCAAAAGAGGAGAGGGCTCATGGTGTCGCCCTGAAATACACCTCTCTGAAAGGTGATACTGTTAGTGATCACACGATGTTTTCCAGATGAGACAGTAAATCTGGTTTTCCAAAGCGGCATTAATGTCTCTATGCACCTCACGATGTGTGGATGAACCTTTAGGCTTTCCAACAGACAGATGATAAGTCTATGGGAGGTTGAATCGAAGGCTTTCCGGTAATCAATCCAGGCCATCGATAGAAATCGCTGATAGTATGCTGCGTCTTTACAGACACATCTATCGATGAGCAAGTTCTCCCGACATCCTGCTACGCCTTTCTTTGAGCCACGTTGTTCATACATCTCTCGCCATACAGGTCCAATTGTCCGAACAATCCTATCATTTAGGATAGCTGTGAAGATCTTGTACAGTGTGTTCAGACAAGTTATTGGCCTGTAATTCTTAGGGTCAGCTAAGTTGCCCGTCTTCGGCAGGAGCACTGTGCGCCCTTCCACCAACCACCCCGGAATAGGCTCTTCCGACTTTAGATATGAGGTAAAAATTCGGGCCAGATGCTGGTGGGTTGAAGGAAACTTCTTCCACCAGAAGGTCTTGATGCCATCTGGTCCCGGAGCGGAATAGTTCTTCATGCCTCTTAATACGTTTTTCACCTCCTCGGTAGTGATAGGTGGGCATTCCTCCTCAGCTGTGATGAGGGCATTGCACAGCTCCTTGAAGCTGTTTATGTTCTTTGAGCCTTCTTTAAGTGGATGTTGGACTTCGTAGACTTCTCTCCAAAATGCTTCGACCTCCTCTGGTTTGGGCGGATGGTCGACAGTAACTGGAGGGTCTTGGAAGAGTCGAGATGGGTCAGACGAAAACTGTTGATTTTCTCTGACCCACCTCTCTCTCCGCTCTAGACTTCTCCTAGCGTCAGATAGTACTCGTATTCTGTCAACAATATGCTGCCTGATGGTCAGTAGCTTTGACTTGTTGATTGTGTGATGACGGATCCGCAGTTCGCGCGTGAACTGTCGAACCTTGGCAGTGAAAGTCCTGCCAGATGTTATGTAGTCAATTACACACTGAATGCGGGACGCGTACTGTCTTGCCCAGCCTATCTTTGTGCTAAGTTGATGCATTCGTCTTTTGGTCTTATGGTCAACCGTTGGTTTTGTTTTACGGTGTGCATCTGCCAAAGTTCTCGCTGCATTGTACACACTACAATTGATAGTCCAGAGGTCGGATTCTTCGGAAAAATCTCCACGAAGCTCATCATCCAGTTCAGTCAGATCTTTGGGTTTGGGAGAAACCTGAAGGTTGATGTTTCTCCGGGTCTTGAAGCATCGTTCTCCCTCTATTGGATGCCTGTTCGAGGCTGGTCTCAGTGTCGCCTCTCTTTCTCTGTTGCCGGCTTGTTCTGGCTGCGGTTGTGTAGGCGCTCCGCTTATATAACCCCTTTTCCGGAGGTCCTCGGCACGGTTTCGCAGACGTTTTTGCGAAAAATCCGAGAGCTCTGGGTGTTTCTCGCACCACAGAGCATGCAGTCGCGCCATGTAACCTTTTCGTTCAGGGGCCATACTGGTATCATAGCACTCCAGCAGGTCGTCCCTGATTCGATCCGTCCACTCAAAAGTAACGAGATTCCGCCGGTCAATCGCATTGACTCCGTCTTGATTGGCTCCCCCAACTCTAGGGTAGTCGGCATTGTTGTCCGACCCATTGTCGGGAGCCCTGCGCGTTCGATTGTTTTGAACCGCACTTCCTACAACTATGTTTGGTGTATATATATATATATATATATATATATATATAGCCAACGGCGATACCACGCTGAAAACACCAGTTCTCGTAAGATCACTGAAGTTAAGCATTGTTGGGCGCGGTTAGTACTTGGATGGGTGACCGTTCAGGAATACTGCGTGCTGTTAGCCTGTCGTGGGTGTGGTGGGCCCACATTGGTAGTAAATATCCACCTAGAAACACTACCCGAATCGGGTAGTAAGGCAATGAACTTTCGAGTTCGAACTGCTAATCAATGTATGTATGTATGTATGTATGTATATATATGTATATATATATATATATATATATATATATATATTAAATGTATATATGGTACATTATTAAATTTGTATATTGTTAACATTAAAATAAAATTCGTAAGTTTTTAAATGTCGTATCTTCTACAGGATTAGTATATTGTCATTCCTCTTAAAAATTTCAACAGCATTTAAAGTATATACAGGGTGTCTAAAAAGTCCCGGGACGGCTAAATATTTCCTCAGGTAAGATATTTTTCAGGGCGGTCAAGGTCATTCTTGAAGGAACTTTCAACAAGGAATTCAATGGTGACCTTTATTTTGATCTTGACCATGACCGTCACGGTCATTTCAAGGTCAAATTGATTTTTTTAAATGGGAACCTCTATTTTTGACCCCGGGAACTGAGAGAGCGGAAAATTTTACGTTCAGATATGACCTTGACAAATCGAAAATTTGACCTAGGAAGGTCATGGCAAGGTCAAACAACGTACAGCAGGATGACTCGACCAGCATGCATTTATGAAGAAAATGTTCAACGCAAGAGTTGTAGCATTTTATACTCCCGATCGATTTGTGACTTTGACCTTGTCTATGACCAGAACCTTCACCAGGACATTTTCTTCAAAAATTCATGCCATACCACGCTGAAAAAACCAGTTCTCGTCAGATCACTGAAGTTAAGCAGCGTTGGGCGCGGTTAGTACTTGGATGGGTGACCATTCGAGAAAACTGAGTGCTGTTGGCACATCGTGGGTGCGGTGAGCCCACACTTGTAGTTATTTACTACAAGAAACTATCCAACTAGAAACACTACCCGAATCGGGTAGTGTCACGCCTATCCTGAAAGGGAAATGGCTGAATGGTATAATGGTATAAAATTTGACCTTGAAATGACCATGAAGGTCATGGTCAAGATCAAAATAAAGGTCACCATTGAATTCCTTGTTGAAAGTTCCTTCAAGAATGACCTTGACCGCCCTGAAAAATATCTTACCTGAGGAAATATTTAGCCGTCCCGGGACGTAAGGGCATATAAAATTCAGATGGCCGTTCCGGTTGGCCCCTGTTGTCTTTAAAATCGATTTTGAAAATAAATTTTTGGAACATATGGCTTTGTAGGAAATTTCATGGCTCATCTTTTATCCTCTTACAAAAAAGTTGTATTTTTTACTGTTTCTGAAAGAAAGTGAAAAATTGGATTTTAATAAATATGTTGACTTTAACTCCCTCTAAAAGACAAAGTTCTGAATATTTTCACATGAAAATTGGAGGAGTTATGCTTCAAACTTTTTTGAAGATGATATGCTCTTTTAAAGTTTTCTTATTTGTTATAAAAAAAAGCTGTTAATTTTTTTGCCAAGCAGTATCAAAATAATGTCACGCAACTTTCAAGCGCTTCGTTTATCGAGGGAATATTGAGTGAGCCCAAACTTCCAACGGAAGAAATGTTAATTAGAGTATAATGAAGCTTTCTGAGAAGTATTACTTCAATAGAATGAATCCTTAAAAAAATACGAGCATTCGAACAGAGCGTCAAAGAGAGATCGAGCGCGTGAGAGGTGAGAATACTTCGGCGCCTCGACCACACCGCCGTCCTGTCGTAGCCGCTAGGACATAATGTTTTGTAACTATTCTACACATGTTAGTCTTTTTTCTCCTATCTTCAAAACTTTACAGAGAAATGTTTTACAGACAGATATATCGCCCTGATCGTTCGAACAATAAAAATATTTCCATATTGCCAGCCTATGTTTTAGAACATTATCAGATTTTAGCGTGGAAGGATCTGCAAATTTCATAAAAGTAGCTAACAAAATGCTTGTGATAATCTGCCAATTTAAAAAAATTATAATGGAGCCTCTCTGGTTCTAGGATTCCAATTTTTTTTAAACATTTTTCACGTTTACAGCAAAATTCAACAGGTTCGAATGGCTTGGATTCTACAATTTTTTGATTTTGTGATGCATATTCTTCACCCTGTAACAATAGTGTCAAGAACAATTTGCGAGGATATGTACAAGTTAGTTTTCGCGTTCGACCCATAGGTTCCAATACACGGAGAAACATGTAAAGTCAATTTTTCCTAGACTGCGTTGCAATTTGAGGACAAACTTGTCATATTGAGAATTTTTACTATTGAAAATACTAAATTTAGAAAAAAATATGAAACTTTAAGGTATATTGTATTAAAGTATAATATATTTTTGTAAAATTTAGTAGTTTCCCTAGTAAAAATTCTCATTATGACACATTTATCCAAAAAATGGCAACACGTTTTAGGAAAAATTGATATCATCTTATGAAAAATTGATATAAAAAGTTTCTCCGTGTAATATTGAAAAGTGTTAAAAAATTACGGTTTCGCGATTTTTAAATTTTGCAATGTTAAATACCTTGTTTTTTTTTTTGCTTTACAAACATTCTCAGCCCAATCTGCTTCATTTCTAGATTGTTTTCTATCTCGAGAAGGTTCTGAGGAACACGATGTCATTTTAGTTTAACGACTTGATAAAATGTTCACTTTATAACAAAATAATTTTTATCCGTGTCACTAAATTAGTCTTTAGAAACGTAAACAGTCAGAGCTTTTGGTGGCGACGCATTATTGACACTACCTGTGCGCTCTTCTGTTTTCCTGCGGAAGGATTCTAAAGAAATTTGCACGCGGAAAATTCGCAGAAAAAACAAGAGCGAGTAGAATCGGCAGAGACTCGGCGTAGTAGAATCGGCGTGCTCTCAAGCGCTCGAGAAAGGCAATTTAAATGCTTATGATTTTCTAACGGTGAGATGAATTGACGTAAAAAATTCAAAAAAACTTTATTATAACCTCATAAACATTTCTTCCGCTGAGAGTTTCGCTCACTTGAAATTAGCCAGATAAACACAGCGATCGAAAATTCTCTCTCCTAACAGATACGACAGGATGGCGGTGTGGTCGAGGCGCCGAAGTATTCTCACCTCTCATGCGCTCGATCTCTCTTTGACGCGCTGTTTTAATGCTCGTATTTTTTTGACGATCCATTCTATTGAAGTAATACTTTTCAGAAAACTTCATTATACCCTAATGACCATTTCTTCCGCTGGAATTTTGGGCTTACTCAAAATTCCCTCGATAAACGAAGCGTTTGAATGTTGCGTAACATTATTTTGATACTGTTTGGCAAAAAAATTAACAGCTTTTTTTATAATAAATCAGAAAAGTTTGAACGAGCATATCATCTTCAAACCAGTTTGAAGCATAACTCGTCCAATTTTCGTGTGAAAATATTCAGAACTTTGTCTTGTAGAGCGAGTTAAAGTCAAAATATTTATTAAATTTTGTTTTTCACAAAATCCAGTTTTTTCACTTTCTTTCAGAAACAGTAGATAGATAAACGTTTATTTTTTAGCCCGCTGGCCTTAAAAAATTGACTTGCTTACACTTCCATTTTTTACAGAATTTTCTTAAAACTAACCCTTAAAACTAACATCCTTCCACACCTTATCTCTAACGCCGCTCGCTCTTATCGCATTGCCTTCCTCGCTTCGCCTCGCCTCGCTCGCATGACCCTACTTTCTTGATTGCCTCGCATTACCAAACTCTGCCTCCGCGACTAATACCTAATACTTATCTACTATTTACAATATTTACATTTACTTACATTTCGCGTCGATTGAGCTATTGCTGAAGTATTTTTGTTGAATAGAAGTCGAGATAGCGTGTGAGAAAGATCGATGTAATTTCAGATTTTGACGAATTTTCATTTCTCAAATTCAACTCGCTGCATGCTTTAGGGAGTGACAGGAAAAATTTGGAACTTTGCTCAAATGAAGCCTGAGGTCTCAGCTTTAAATTAAGACCAAGAACACTCAAAACTTCTTATTAGTTTTCGAGTTAGGACTTTATTTCTTAAGCGTTAGGCTACTGCCTAACGAGTCGAGCGATCTGCCGATCCGCCGCATCAAAAACCTTTCGTGCGTCGCATAAGAAATAAAGTCCTAACTCGAAAACTAATAAGAAGTTTTGAGTGTTCTTGGTCTTAATTTAAAGCTGAGACCTCAGGCTTCATTTGAGCAAAGTTCCAAATTTTTCCTGTCACTTCCCTGAAGCATGCAGCGAGTTGAATTTGAGAAATGAAAATTCGTCAAAATCTGAAATTACAACGATCTTTCTCACACGCTATCTCAACTTCTATTCAACAAAAATACTTCAGCAATAGCTCAATCGACGCGAAATTTTATATTCTTTCAAACGATTTTTTCAAAATATTTCTAGCTCAATTTTTCACGGAGATAGACGCTTTTAAAGACGAGCGTGATTTTAATACAAATTTTGTAGGTGGTCCCACAATTTTGACCGGTAGTGTATATTTACTTCCTCCTCTATTTACAATCTTTCCTTCTCCATTCCTCCTCCTCCTTCCTTCTCTTCTTCTCCATCTTACCCAATACTCCTTTCACCCATGCTACTGCCCTTTTGTCCCCCCTTTTATGCATCAATACCTCCATGCTTATGCCACTCCTTTCCACCTCCACGCACTCCTCCAACCAGTGCTCCACTCTTGCCTCCCCCTTCCCACATAGTTCACACATCCTCTTTTACCTAGCGAGCCAGAACCTATTGAAACCCTTCATGCACCCACATCTCATCCTCGCTATAAGCTCCTGACTTCCTTTCTCTCCTTTCTCACACAAATATTGCGCTCTCGCCCTTGGCATAATCCACACATAGTTCCCAATAAACCTTGTCTCACTTATTCTCTCTTCCCCTGCTGTCTTCTCTCTCTCCATGCTGTTTTTCTTAACCAACTCATATACCTTCCTTCCTTCCTCATGCATCCTTCTCAATTCCTCCATATGCAGTCCATTCGTTCTAAAATAACTTTCTCTTTCAACCTCCATCTTCCCACCCCCTCTCCTGTTCTCCTTCTCCCACCAACACTCCCTAACCAGCTTACTTCCCCCCTCTTCCAAAAATTTCTCCTCATATTTACACGCTCGACTCCCCGCTAGAATCCCTACACTCGTTCTCCCCGTCTCCCTCCTGACAATATAATTAGGCGTGTTCCTTGCCAACCCCAGTGTCTACTTTACATATCTCTCCTGTATCCTATTTACCTCTTCGCTTTCCTTCCACCCCCACACCTCTACTCCATACAATAGCACACTCATCACTAGTGAGTCAAACAATTTCATTCTCCTTCCAAAATCATCTGCGAATAACTTCTTTCCCAACCCCCACACCTGCCTCATCACCACATTTGCCCTCCTCACTCTCTCTTTTATGTGACCATCCACTCCGCCATTCCTCCGAAACAAGAAGCCCAGGTACACAAACTCTTTCACCGCCTGCACCGCCTTTCCCTTCCACTTCCACTCCCCTTCCTTATCCCTTCCACCTCCTTTTCTTAAAACCATAACCTTGGACTTTTCCGCATTCAGTTCTAACCTGTTCTTATCCAGGTATCTTCTCAACCTCTTCATCATTTCCTTTAAGGCCTCCTCGCTTTTTGCCAGCAACACTATGTCATCTGCATACGCTAGCGACCAAATTCTAACCCCTCCTATCCTGACTCCTCCTACCACTCCGGCCTCCAGCTTACTTTCCATATCCGCAATTAAAATCGCAAAAAGCGTCGGGCTAAGCGGACACCCTTGTCTTAACCCCCTATCCATCCAGAATCCCTCCGAAATCCCCTGTCCTCCTCTTACCTTATCTTTGGTTTCTTCATGTTTTCTTCCCTTTCCCTCTCGATCAGGCCTCTCTCCACTCCCCTCTCCTCCATCGCCTCTCACAACCTCCCCCTATCCACCGACGGAAACGCGCCTTTCAGATCCACAAAAAACACGTACACTCTCGACCCCTTCTTCGCTAATTCTCTATCCACCACGTGCTGCAGAACGTAGATATTGTCGATAGTACCCCTCGACATCCTTCCGCAGCCTCTCCGCTACTACCATCGCGTATACTTTATACGCCGTATTCATCAGCGTAATCCCCCTATAATTTTCCTGCCTATCCCTATCTCCTTTCTTATACAGAGGCACTATTAATCCTTCTCTCCACCCTCGTGGGAATCCCTCCCCCCTCCATACTTTCTGCACTACCTCCTTCAGCCTCTCCCTAACCTCTTGTGTACTAAACAGCCATGCTTCGTTCTCTAGCCCATCCAGCCCTGCTGATTTGGACCTTTTTAACTTCCTTATCTGTTTATCTATCTCCTCGTCATTCAACTCCTCCATCTCTGCCTCCCTCGTTCTTCTACTCCCATCATCTCTCTTCCTTGAATCTGAGCCCTGAAATGATTCTTTAAAAAACTCCCTCCACTCCTCACTCCCTATCTTGTCGCTTTTCCCTACTCTACGCTTCCTAAACCTATTTATTATCTTCCAGATGTCCCCTTCTGTCTTAACATTTCCTAACTCCTCCTCCAGCTCTTTCTCTTTTTCCTGTCCTTTCTTCTTACACATCAATCTAAACCCCTTCCTCATTTCTACGTACTCCTCCCTTTTCGCAGTACACCCTTTCCACTTCTTATACTTCCTCTTCACCTTTCTTTTCATCTTTTTACATTCCCTATCCCACCACGGCTTCACCATTCCTTTCTTCTTCTTTTTGAATACCTTCTTTTGCACGCACCCTATCACTTTCTCTTTTAAATCCTCCCATATCTCTTCCACCTACTCCCCTTCGAAGCGTACCTTCCCTAACTGCTCCTTATATTTCTCTATCGCCTCCCTCGTCCAGCTAACCCTCTTCCTCGTCGACACTTCTCAACCACCTTGCCTTCCGCCGTTCTCACCCCTTATTCACAACCCTAATGGCTGATGGTCTGATTCTATCCTCCCTTCTACTGCGAATCTCTCCATCTCCTCCCACCCTTGCATATTCATAACTACATAATCTATTACCGATGCCCCCACCTTACCTACGTATGTGTATTCTCCCTCTTCGTCCCCAGTTGCCATACCATTTGCCACCGCCCAGCCTCTATCCTCCATCCAGTCCCTTAGAATCTCCCCCTCCTTATTTATTAACCTATCCTTCGAATTCCTTTCGAAGCTCTCCCCTTCCCTGTAAAGGCCCCCTTCTCTCCCCATCCTCGCGTTAAAGTCCCCACCCAGTACCACCATACCCTCTTCTCTTTCACCTAACAGGTCTTCCACCCTTTCTTTAATTCTTTCCATCCGTTCCTTATTGTACACTGTCACAAACTTACACATTACCCCTCCTATCTATACTTTCCTCATTTGCACTCCCTCTCCCTCTTCCTCTCCGTGAGCTTCTTCCTCTAATCCATCTCTAACCCCCGTTATAATTCCCCCACTAGCCCTTCCTTTCTTCTTCACTCTGACCGCCTCCTGGAGTCTCCACCTATACCCCCTTGGCAGCTTTGGCTCTATTCTATCCCATTCCTTTCTTTCCACCCACGTCTCTACCAGTCCTACCACATCAAATTCCTGGATATACCTCCAGAACTCCTCATCCTTCTTCTTTACCCCTGCTAATTTCCAGTAAAGAACCTTCAAAACTCCTCTACCCTGCATTACCCCCACCCCCCTACTTCCTACGAAACAAATTCCCCTGCACTTCCTTCAACACCTCTTTCTCCTCATCCCACACCCACATTTTCTCGTCTATTTTTATTTTCCGATATCCTACCTTCACCGATCTCCCTTCACTCCTCTCCCTCCTAGCCCTGTCGTACAGCATTCTCTGTACATCCCTTTCCTTTCTCGTCAAATCGTGATCGATGAAAACTTCCTTATCCTTTATCCTATTTTTATTTCGCATTACCCCCAATTTTTCTTCCCAGCTCTCCAACTCTACAACCGCCACTTCTTTCTCCTTTCTCCCCTCCAACTTAACTTTCCCTACCCTGCCTTTATTCCACCCTATGCTCTGTAGCAGCGCTTCCACGCCCTCCCTTTCTTCCCCGCTCTTCATCTTCAACCCTCTTATCACAATATTATTTCTCCTGTCTGCCTTCTCCTTTCTCTCCATTCTCAACTCTATTGCCCTTATCCTTTCCCTATCCGCCCTCTCCTCCTTTTCATTCCTACGCTCTCCCACTTTCTGTTCTATCATATTCCCTACCCTCTCCCAAATACCTTTAATCTCGCCCCCGCTACCCCCTTCTCCTATTTCCATTTCCGTCCTGCCCTCCACCTTCTCAAGCCTTTTTTCCGTCCTTTCTTTCTACGCCCTAATCTCCTCTTCCATCTGATTTATTTTAACTTCTTTTTCTTTTCTTTCCCTCTCTAACCCATCTACTCTCTCTCTCAGCTCTTTCACCTCCTTTTCCCATTTTTCATCTCTGATTCGCAAGTCCTCCCTCATGCCTTCCATCTGCTCCTTGGCCCCCCTTACGTCCTCCCTCAGCCCCCTGATCTCGCCTAACAACATCCCGAGAGCCTCCTTTTCCAACATCCCCTCCATTTTTTTGGGGGGTGACCTAGGTGTTATCCCGCTTTTTTTAAACGGGCTCTCGACCTCGCTTTTCTCCGGACTCTCTTGGCTGTCTCTCTTCCTTTTCAAGAGATCCTCCCCGTCACTTGCGCTTGACGCTCTCTCCCTTACCTTCTCGCTTCCTTCGTTGCCACCGTCCCGATTTCTCCCTCTCCCCGACGCACCGCTCGACACCGGGCGACGCGTTGTTGGCCGTCGTGGCTTGTGGAAAATTCCCTCCCCGTCGGTTTCACTACCAGCACTGCCAGTACTCTCGCTGCCCACCTCCCGCTCTACCGCCGGTAACTGGGACCTATCCATGCAGTACGTGCCGCAACCGACAGATGTCTCTGGAAAATGTTGGCGTCTTTCGCCGCCAAATTTTCCTTTTTTTTCCCCCTTTTTTTCAATTCCTCAGTCCCTACCGACACCCCTTTCTCTCCCTTAGCATCCCCTAACTTTGCGAGAACCACCCTTGACCCCTCGAAAGCCCAAGACTCCTGACCACGATCTCCCCCGATTACTTGCCAACCTAACCTCACTTTCCCTATCCAGCTAGATACCACCTCCCACCCACGCTGAAACTCACTTTTTATCTCCCCAATTCACCCCACACAACCCTACTCACCTCCTCGGCTTCCACCCTCACACTCCACTCACACCTTCCACACAAATTCCGTAAAATTCTCTCTCCACCTGTCACTAAACACGTTCTCACTTCCGCCACCAACATGCAAGTCCGTCAGAAACAGTAGAAGATACAACTTTTTTGTAAGAGGATAAAACATGCGCCATGAAATTTCCTACAAAGACAAATGTTTCAAAAATTTAATTTTCAAACTCGATTTTAAAGACAACAGGGGCCAACCGGAACGGCCATGTGAATTTTATATGCCCTGACACTATCCAGCGGCTCCATTATACTTAACATATATCTTTATCTAATTCCTATTATTTATACATACCTCAAAACTTATTCATCAGACATATTTATCACTCAACTGTCACCAATTTATTAATCCATCCCAATAAAACACTATTTACTTGAATTTTATAAATAAACAATTTATTCCTCAACTGTTTTGTGCTAAGCACGATTCTCGTACTTTATTTACATTTTTAAATTTCCCACTTTTCATTTTCTTTCAATAGGATAAATAAATTATAGGTTATGCATATCACGCCGCCAACTGGGAACTTCTCGCATAATCAGTAACATTTTATGCACGCACAACCGTCTTGTTAATACTTTTACTCAGCCTGAACTTTTTTTTTGCCAAATGCAGCCAAATGCAATTTTGAACAATCGATATTTAGTTCGATTATATAGCTACCGAAGTGGACTTTGTTCATTCCACTTTTGTATTTGTATTTATTCAAAAAAGTCCCTAGGGCTAAATAGCCCTCTGAGGAACAGGATATACAAGGTCATTACAAATTTTTGCAAGCACTGATCGGCAGTATACTTGATAAATCTTATAATTTAATCTATGAACTAAATTAAATAAATAAATAAATAAGCAGAGTCAACCTCAGAGTAAGTATCAGATTAGTGATAAGATTATTGCGTAGTAATTAAAATTGAGTGATTAATTAATTAATTAGTAGCTCTCTGTGCATGTTAAGGTATAAATGAGGAATGACAAACTGTATGCATAAGAAATAGATATTTGCAAAAGTTAATGAGTATAGAAAGAAATTCGAAGATGAAATATTCAAGAACTAAAAATGATAGTTTACCAGTGAGTAATTTCAAGAGTTGGATTAGAAGTATTGTACAAATATTTGAAAAAGAGATTCTTAAAATGATACAGGGAAGGTGCATTTCTAATATCGTATGGAACTTTATTCCATAACCGGGCACCTCTTACTATAAATGCTCTTTGAAGCTGACATGTTCTGTGAAAAAGAAGCTTAAGGATTTTATGTCTGTCACGAAGCTTACCCTGCTCAAAATTTCGGATTCCGAAATTGGTCCGAATTTATCCGAAATTAGTCCGGAACTCAGTACCTGAAATTATGTTCGTTAAAGTAAAACCGGAAAATCGTCCGCTTAAATCCGAAATCCTTCCGGTCAACAACATCGACTCCGGAAATATTCCGATTCTATCCGAATTTAATCAGCAGGTTTTAGTTGTCATTCGGTGAAATTAAAGTGAGACCGGAAAATCATCTGCTTTAATCCGAAATTCTTCCGGTCAAAGACATATACTCCGGAAGCAGTCCGATTCTATCCGAAATTAATCCGCAGATTTTAGTTGCCATTCGGTGAAATTAAAGTGAAAACGGAAAATCGTTCGATTAAATCCGAAATCTGTCTGGTCTAAAACATCAACTCCGGAAATAGTCCGATTCTATCCGAAATTAATCCGCAGGTTTTAGTAGACATTCGGTGAAATTAAATTTAAAACGGAAAATCGTCCGCTCAAATCCGATATTCGTTCGGTCCAAAACATCGACTCCGGAAACAGTCCGATTCTATCCAAAATTTATCCGTAGGTTTAAGATGTAATTAGGTGAAATTCAAGTGAAAACGGAAAATCGTCCGGTTAAATACAAAATCTGTCCGGTCTAAAACATCAACTATGAAAATAGTCCGATTCTATTCAAACTTAATCCGCAGGTTTAAGTTGAAATTTGGTGAAATTCAAGTGAAAACGGAAAATCGTTCGATTAAATCCGAAATCTGTCCGGTCTAAAACATCAACTCCGGAAATAGTCCGATTCTATCAGAAATTAATCCGCAGGTTTTAGTAGTCATACGGTGAAATTAAAGTGAAAACGGAAAATCGTCCGCTTAAATCCAATATTCGTCCGGTCCAAAACATCGTCTCCGGAAACAGTCCGATTCTATTCAAAATTAATCCGCTGGTTTAACTCGTAATTTCGTGAAATGCAAGTGAAATCGGAAAATCGTCCGCTTAAATCCGAAATTCATCCGGTCAAAAACATTGACTCCGGAAGCAGTCCGATTCAATCAAAAATGTATCCCCAGGTTTAAGTTGTAATTTGGTGAAATTCAAGTGAAAACGGAAAATACTACTGCATAGTAGGGCGTATCGAAAAAATTAAATATTTTGCTTTCGTTTTTGGGTAGGGCATCAGAAAAAAACCACAACAGCGATAATGAAACTTCGAAAACAAACAAAAATAATGAGAATTTCGATAAAGACGAGAATAGTAACACGGACAATTATGAGGAAACTAATGAGCTTTTGAACAAGGATGAGGATAATTATATGGTTCCGATAGAAAATGAATCTGTTCATGAAAGTGAATCTACTGCTCTCTTGGAAAGAAGTTGATGGGAATGATGATGGATTTGATGACGATGTGGAAGAAGGAGCAGTTGATCGGAATGTTGATAGAATTGACGATGATGTGGAAATTAAGGAGTTTATGGGAATGATGATGGAATTGACCATGATGTGGAAGAAGAATAGTGAATATTTCACTATTCAACATTGAGACGGTCCGTTCTATCCTCATAATTAGAATTAAATTACGAAGCTGCGGTTGAATATTTATATTGATACGCCTCTGACTAATAAGTGGACAAGCAGGTGGAACGAAGGGATGATTCACGAAATCATTCGATCATACGATCGATCGTGCGCGCCATCGGCTAATAAGTAGGGATAGCGTGGTACCAATGCACTTTATATATCCATCCCGGTATCGGTACCGATGGACTTCTTACTCGATCCCCTACGAGGAAGGAGCTTCTCTTGGTCTCAATGATCTACCTGTCATTGAAGACAGAAACTTGAATCATACAAAGCATCATTCAAAGGACGCAACTAGTCGGGATTCTCCTTCAACAAATTTTAAGAACACTTCTAGGATACTGTCCTAATTCTGCTTGAATTAGAATAGTAGAAGTGAGTTTGTGGAAATTTATTTTTATTTTTTATATAAAGTAGTTTATGCATGATTGTAACGACATTGCACTCCATGTTTTTGTGGAGTACTCGTTGTGCATGTTTGCATTTAGTGTGGGGAATCTAATAAATGATAAGGTAGTGCGTACAACATTTATTGTAACGACATTGCACTTTATCTCACGATAAAGACCTCGTTTTGCATGGTTGCACCAGCTACCGAAATTTGAATGAGCAGTTATTTTGTTTTAATTTTTCAAGAAGAATAGAGCCAGAATGGAATTCGTAACGACATTTCACTTTATCTAACAATAAAGACCTCGTTGTGCGAACAAAGTTTTGGTATCTCAGTCTCTAAAAGAAGGGAAGAAAGGAGAATTCAAATCATAAGAAAATCATTTATTCTAAAATTAAATTTAAATCACGAAAATACGCAATCATCTCTCCCTTGAGTGAATCTACAATCTGTCACTTTTATCGTCAATTAACGATTTAAATTTAAGTGGGAATTTTTATCGCAAGAATCAATCTTACTCAATTTTTGTTTATTTAATCATCAAGTTTAGTTATAAAATGGTTAGGGCTAGTTTTAATATCCTATCAGTATTGGAATCAACTTATATCCTTGGTTGCAATTTACTGGACAGAAAAAAGTAAACGCAAATTGAACGAATCTCTCTATGAAAATTTTATTAATTAAAAAATTAAATTAATTTCTTTTTTTAAATTAATTAAATTAAATTAAAATTAATATCATTGAGAGAAGTTTAAAATGCAACATTACTATTACTAAAAATTAGTATAATTTTTAGTAAAATTAAGATCTCTAACTAAAATCAGCCAACTCCAGTTATAAATGAATTGAGAATATTGATAAACTCAAAATCGACCCCGGCTAGATAGATTGATAATGTTACAACATACTTCGTTCAAAAGCGTTCTAATTTTTTTCCTCAAATTGCATTAAAAATGTAATAAAAAATGACTTCTCGTACAACTTTTTAACATCCTGTTTTCGCTCATTTATAATTAAATACTCTATAAGTGTATCGACGATACAATATATATACAATATATATCGCCAACGGCGATACCACGCTGAAAACACCAGTTCTCGTAAGATCACTGAAGTTAAGCATTGTTGGGCGCGGTTAGTACTTGGATGGGTGACCGTTCAGGAATACTGCGTGCTGTTGGCCCGTCGTGGGTGTGGTAGGCCCACATTGGTAGTAAATATCCATCTAGAAACACTACCCGAATCTTGTAGTGAGGCAATGAACTTTCGAGTTCGAACTACTAATCAATGTATGTATAAGTGTATCGAATTTCATTTTTTCAGTTCAGTTTGCTATACCGGATAAGATTAGGGTGTATTGCGTTTGCGAATAACTAGACAAATATGGGGTAAAGACGAATAAGATCTACCCACGTGCGAATTGACCGTCGGCCCACGGTCGGGCCAACCGTCGGACGGTCGGTCCAACTTTGTGCGCCACTGGTCGGGCCAACCAGCTAAATGATAACGGTCAACCGCCTTTGGCTTCTCAAGGTCGGCCCGACATTTGGTCCCATATATGGGCCATCTATTAAAATGATGTCGGCCCAACCTTGGACAACAATGTGGTATTCAAAAAATAAATAATAATTATTTGCGAGTATTTTGACTATAAATGTTAATGGTCCTGCTTAGAATGAATACATATATTACATTTTCAAACATTATATCACAAATAAAATTTCTAACGCTACGGGGTTTCGAACCTACGCCTATACCTGAATCTATCGCCTAGCATTCGGGAGTCTTACCCATTACTCTATACCTAAAG
Organism: Andricus curvator; assembly: GCA_932195095.1. NCBI lineage: Eukaryota > Metazoa > Arthropoda > Insecta > Hymenoptera > Cynipidae > Andricus > Andricus curvator. The sequence goes on from CAKNYM010039445.1 coordinate 22,125, forward strand.
AATTGAAAGTCAATGAAAAAACCATCCTCATAAGCTACAGCTCAAAGCCGTTAAGAAAAAACATTTGTTCACTCTTTTTTCTCATTAATTTTTGTATTATTATATGACATCATGTAGATGTCAAATAAATTATCTGTTAACGGGAATATAAATTTAAAAAATTTTAAATAAATAATTTAAATCGATTACAATTTTTAGGGTTTCGTAGCCCCGGGCGGAAACCCTTAAATTTTTGTTCAACAAATTTTTTTTTCAACAAATTTTTTTGAACCATTTTTTTTTTCAAAATTTTATTTTTTATTTTTTCAACAAATTTTTTTCAAGAATTTTTCTTCAAACAATTTTTTTCCAAAATGTTTGTTCTCAAAAATTTCTTATCAAAAAGTTTTTTTGAACAATTTTTTTGAAACATTTTTTAAACCCTAGTATATCCGACGGCTAGCCCATATTTGGGCCAAGGTTTGACCGACCTTCGGGTGCATCATGATCACTTACACAATGCAATGTTATGCCGATGGTCGGGCCATCTCTTGCCCAGAGTCGAGCCGACCGTACTTTCACGGTCTTTTTGAAACAATGAACCTGAGTTTATCCGACGGTCTGTCCATAGTCGGGCCAAGGTTTGACCGACCGTCGGGTGCATCAAGGTGACTTGTGGCTAACCGACTGCTGTATCCAGTGTTGGACTGACCGCATTTTTGCGGTCGTACCGACCAATCTGCCACAGTTCATCCGATGGTCGGCCGAACGTCGGGCCAGAAGTGGGCCGACAGTCGGCTTTTCGCCCGCTGCTGACGTCAGTTGCCAATTTCGGTGGGACCATGGCGGCCTGAAAACACCTTAGTCGGCCCAACTCTGGTTACCGTAGATCGGTTACCAAAGCAGGGCCGACTTTGGGCCGATGGTCAATCTCTGGCAGCCGACCCAATTTCGCACCTGGGTAAATTATTCGCATTCGTCAGAAAGGACAAATTTCGGATTTAACCGGATGAGATCCGGATTAATCGCATTCCTAAAAATCGTACAATTTCGGACTTAACCGGATTAATCGCATCCGCCAGACCGTACAAAACATGGACATGGCCGAACACGACCGGGCAAAAATCGGACTAATCGCATCCGCCAGACCATATAATACACGGTCATGACCAGACACAATCCGGATTCATCACATCCGACAAACCGTACAAAACACGGACATAACCGGACACAATCCGACAAACCGTACAAAACACGGACATGACCGGGCACAATCCGGATTCATCACATCCGACAAACCGTACAAAACATGGACATGATGGGACACAATCCGGATCGACCGCGTCATTCAGACCGTACAAAACACGGACTCGACCAGACACAATCCGGATTTATCGGTCGTTTCTCACAAGTGCTAAACATTTTCTTGGTTAGTATATAAGGACCGTTTCGACCGATATACTCAGCGTGCGATATTCTGCGTTAGTGAAGTGCGTTATATATGTAGTAGTGTTAAGTTAAGCTATAGAAATAGGTTATGTGCCTCAAATAAATGAAGAATGCATTTATCGTGTGTATACTGCTTATATAACCTTGTTATATAACATTTAGGCGGGCCGACGGACCGCATAATGAACGGACATGATCGGATACAATCCGGATTGATCGAATCTGTCAGACCGTACATCTTTCGGATTCTGCCGGACAATATACAGATTTATTATTTTTTTCGTTCTACTTTATCCGGAAAATTTTTAAATACACCGGGATAGAATCCGGATGACGTCTCGGACACAATCCGGATTGATAGCATCCGTCAGACCGTGCAAAATACGGGCTCAATAGGAGCTAACCCGGACTGATCGAATCCATCAGACCGTACAACTTTCGGATTCTACCGGATTAATTTCCGTGCTCCTTCGACCGGACAAATTTCGGACAAATTCCGGATTCGG
>CAKNYM010039446.1:0-46662 GCA_932195095.1 Andricus curvator
GATTACATGTTGACAGATATCAAACTCATAAAAAAGAAGTATGGCGTCTTCATGGTAGCTTCATAGGCTCACTAACGCCATCTATGAGCAAACAGCGGATTTAAGCTTATACACCTGGTAAAAAAACCTAATATACTACTACTAATATAAGACGCTTTCGACGTAACTACGCAGACGCACGCTTCACGCTGAGAGGTGAAATTTGGAACTTTCTTATATACTAACTAGAGGAATTGATTCAGCGCTTATGAGAAACGATCTATATTTTTTGGATGATGTATTTCGTAATCACCACTTTAAGTCTGAGTCATTTTCCACTTTTTCTTTGAATAATAACTTGATTCTAATATTATCTGAGTAAGGTATTAAAATTTTATCAAAGCACAATTTGATAAAGTTTCCAAATTTTGGACGACTTCGTTTAGAAATCATAGATAAAATGTCTTGTTACGCACCTATACGAAGCTACAAATTTAAAATGAGAAATTGTCAAATAATATTTACACCATTTTTTAAATATCGGAAATCTACAGATGTTACTTATATTAACTTGGAAAAGATAAAAATCAACATTAGAGTTAAATATTTTTGAGTTTAGGATTTTCAAAATCACTTTAAAGTCTGTCCCATAGGTTTTTTGTGTAAAATTCATATCCATCACAAATACGTTCCTTGATATTTTAGTTTTATATTTTCATACCCTCTCGGGTTATCCTTAAATTTACTTAAGGGAGCGGCGGCAAATGCGGCGCGGCGGCTAATGTGGCGCGTTCGAGTTTTCGAATATTAACGCACTTTCTGCTTGTGGAGATAGTTTCATTACATGTATATATGTTTGCAACCTTACATTATTTAAAAATTGTGATAATTAAATTAATTGCCTGATTTTTAAGATGAAAAGTTAGTTTTGGTTCTTTCGCTTGTATTGTCAGAGTAGCTAAAAACAAGTAAAAAATTACATAAGCTTCGTGTAAACTTATACAATTTTTTGGTAATATACTGTTCCGAGTTTCTTGAATGCTTTAAAGTTTAATATTTTGAGTAAAAATAATAAACTTTCATGTAAAAAATCTTTATTAAATACTATTCACATGCGACTAATATGGCGCATTCGGGACTAAAATTGGCAGGTAACTTGGCGCATAAGTTTGTGGTTTGTTTTGATCCGAGAATTTTGTAGTAACAAAGTGCCGGTTTTAGTTAGAAGGTAAGAAATATTTACTCAAAGTAATAATATTTCGTTTCTAATATGTATAAAAAAGTTTTTTTCCAATAATTACCGTGTATTTCAGAGTTATTCTTCTTTATTCATAATGTGTCCCCTAAGGGTTTACATGACCTCCGTTTCTTACAAGACCATCTACAAACTTTATATTATCTTATCGTTACTATTTACATTTATTTACAAAAATTTACATCAACTCTTATATCTATCTCCTTACTTCTATATTAATCTAGCGCCAATTTACTGTCGGAAGAGTGAGCGAGCGAGCGAAAGCGAGAGAGCGAGCGAGTGAGAACGAGCGCATCCGCATCTTAATCTACTTATACTATTACATAATATCTACATGTAACTACTTACAGACCTTTACGCTTCTAATCTATGCGACTTCCGTTTCCTTTGTCCTTCACTTGCACTTCTCTTCTATCTCATTCTCATTTTGTCATTTTTCCATATCCATTCTTTCATTCTTTCTCATTCGCCCCTCTAGCCCCCTCCAACTCCTTCATCCACTCCTCACCCATTCCATCCTCACCTAGAATATTTACCACATTCTCTTGCCAGCTTCCTTTATCTTCCATTCCTCTCCTACATCCGTCCCATACATGCTCCCATGTTTCCTCCTCCCATTCACATATTCTGCACTTTCTGTTCTCTTCCTTTTCCCAATACATCCCCTCCCTTACCTCGTTTCCCAATCTAAATCTTGCTATTCTGGTCCATCGTCTCTCTCCCCATCCCTTTTCTAAATACTTTGGTACTCCTTTCTTTTTTATCAACTTATACCATTTATTATATTTTGATTCCTCAATCATTCCCCATCTTTCCATTAATTGTCTTTCCCTGTCCCTTCTCTCCAATTCTTCATAGCTTACTCCACTTCCCTCTCCTATATCTCTAGCACTAAAAAACTCCCTCCTTTCTTCTTCCCATCTTGTTAGTTCTACTGCCCTCCCGCTCCTTTCTTCTACCTCCTTCAAGCACTTTTTCGCTAACTCCCCTCCCTTCCCCTCCCTTAACTTCATCTCAAATTGCCATGCTCTCTTACCCGCTCTAGTACTTAATTTATCTCTCTGTGCTTCTTCTCTCACCATATATCCAGGCGTCCTCCAGTCTACTCCTAGCGTCCACCTGACATACCTTTCATGTAAACTTTCAATCTCTTTCCTTTCCTTCCATCCCCATATCTCCGCTCCGTAACCTATTACCGGCCATACCAGCGTATCAAATAACCACATTCTCCTTCTCCAGTCTTTCTTGAACCTTCTTTTTCCTATTGCCCATATCTGTTTCATTATCCCTGCCGCTTTTTTTATCCTTTCTCTTATATGAACTCTATGATCTCCATTCATTTGCAAGGTATATCCCAAATATTTAAACTCCTTTACTTCTTCTAACTTTACTCCCTTCCATCTCCCAGTCCATTCTTTCTTTCTTCCCCCTCCTTTCCTAAACCTCATTATCTTTGTCTTTTCTACATTTAAATTCAATTTTTTCCCATCTAAATATTTCTCCAATCCTGTAATTAAGCCTGCCATCCCTTCTTCATCCTCTGCCATCAACACTATATCGTCCGCGTATGCCAGTGTATATATCTTTTCTTCTCCCATCCTAACTCCTCCCCATCCCTTTCTCTTCATTTCTTCTTCTAGGTCTGAGATTAATATATTGAATAAAAGTGGACTCAGGGGACATCCTTGCCTTACTCCTCTAACTAACCAGAAACTTTCTCCTACTTGCTCTCCTACCTTTACCCTGCTTTTTGTCTCTCTGAAGATTTCCGATACTCTCTTTATTAAGCCCTGTCGTATCCCCCTTTTCACCATAAGTTTTTCTAGCTCGACTCTGTCCAATGAGTCGAATGCCGCCTTTAAGTCCACGAATATTGCTATCATTGTCCCTTTCTCCCTTTTAATCCTTTTATTTATTAGATAATTCAGAACATATATGTTGTCCATAACCCCCATTCCTTTTCTAAACCCTGTCTGATTCGGTGGCTGTATCTTTTTTTCCTCAACTTCTTTCTTCAATCTCTCCGACAAAACAGTTACATATACTTTATACAATGTTGGCATTAGCGTTACACCCCTATAATCTTTAACCTCCTCCCCTTTGCCTTTCTTCACTATGGGTACCACTACTCCTTCTTTCCATAACTCTGGCCACCCTTCTCCTCTCCATACTCTATTACACATTATCCATGCCCATTCCTTTAGTTCTGTCCCCCCATATTTCCAGACTTCATTTGGAATCTCATCTATGCCAGGTGCCTTTCCATCTTTCATTATTCCTAACACCTTGCCTACTTCTTCCCTTGTTATATCCTCTTCCTCATCTCTTTCTCTACCATGTTTCGCTCCTTTCCTAACTTTTCTCTCTACCCCTCCTAGCAAATCCATAAAATATTTTTTCCATTCTACCATTTCCATATCCTGATTTACTCTTTTTCTTCTTTTTCTCTCTTTATTTACTACCTTCCAAACCTCTTCTTCCGTCCTAGCCTTCTCCGCCTCTGCCTCAAACCTTTTATTCTCCTCCTCTTTCTTTTGATGACACAACTCCGTATACTCCTTCTTTTTTCTCCTATATTCTTCTCCACTACTTTTTTCTTTTCTCCATTTTCTTAGTTCCTTTCTGACCTCCTTCTTTTTTTCTTTACATTCCTCATCCCATCCACTTATATTTCCCCCTTTATTTATTTCTTTTTTGCTTGTGCACTCTAATCCTCTTTTTATTTCTCCTATCATTATTTCCATCTCCTCGTCCACATTTCCCTCTCCCATTTTGATATTTCTGACCTTTTCTTTAAACTGTTCTTTTCCTTCCCTTGACCAATCCCCTTTTCCTGCTCTTTTTACCTTTGCTTCCTTTTTATCCATATTATTACTTTTTTCCCCCTCTAAAGTCACTATTATGGGAAAGTGATCCGAATCTATATAATCCCCTACCTCTAGTTTCTTGACCATCTCTCTTACCTCATCATCTACTATCACATAATCAATTACCGTTCCCCTTTCACCTCCTGAGCGTGTATATTCCCCTTCCTCATCTCCCTCTATATTTCCGTTTAAGATAAACCATCCCAACTCCTCCAAGCTCTTTAACAATTTCTTTCCCTCCCCATTTAGTATCTTGTCTTTGGATTTTCTTCCTCTCTCTCCTCCCCATTCCCTTCCTCCACTATCTCCTGTTCTGGCATTGAAATCTCCCCCTATTATAAGCCGTTTTACCAGTTTTCGGGTTAGGTTCCTTCTGACAGAATAAATATTTATAAGGTTTAGAGTAATTATATTATTTGAATGTTGAATCATTATAACTGTTTTGGAAGATAATAAAATTTACTTATTGTTAATATAATTTTGATTTATTGTTAATAAAACATCTGTAAGCTTATCTTGAAATACAAAATTTGTAGCACTCCTCAAATTATTGTGAGACAATCTGCACTGTTAAAAACACATTTTTGCTTCGAATTTCGGCAGACATCCCTCAAATATGTTAATAATATTAAACGTAAATATATTTATCTTATTTTTATTATATTCTACTCATTTTTCTTCATAATTTATTTTTCATTCAATAATTATGAATTGAAATAGAAACGCGTCACATTACCAAACAAGGTAGGACAACGTGGCGCAGATGCACTTTTTGGAAAACACATTAATTAACTGTTTTAATGAACTTCAATTGAATTATCTCCATGCATAGAGCATTGGTAAGATATTAGCCTAAACAAAATATATTTTATTACAATATTTTACTTTATATTTGAATTTTAATCCTGCATTTTCCTTTATGTGCGCCGCATTCGCCGCCGCTCCCTAACTTTTTCTCTCTTTGACCACTTTCAAAATTGATGCTCTTCAATTCTTCATTTCTATTATTTGACTTTTCATTACTTGAAGTTGTTTTGTATCTTTTTTGAAAATTAGATCTACAAATGAAGGGTGTGGCGGCAAAAGCATGTAAGTCCGTTGGAATAAATTTTTCAGGAGAGAGAAAAAACTATCTCCAAAATCGAATGATGAAAAAAAATAAGACCTTCCATTCGAGATTTGAGGCTGCTCTAGAGATATCAATAAACAAATTTTTGAAAAAGTTAATATTTTTCGAGATACAGCTCGTCAAAAATAGATTGCTGTTGAAACCATGCTAGTCTATGGATTTTTTTATTTTTTTTATTTTCTAAAATCCCAGTCAACATAAAACATATGCCTGGAAGATTATAAGCGCTTTACGAGACAAATAGAAGGCTGAAGAGTGAAAAATTAAATGAAAAAAATCGTTTTTCTTAGAAATGGATTTTACATTATCACAGTGTTATTTGTATACAAAATATTTAGTTAATTTTTATTTTGTAACTATTTAATACAATAACAGGACGTAATCAAATACAAAGATTTAAATTTGCGTATGCTTGATCACCATTTATCGAGATAAAAACCCACTATCGGTTCGAATTTGGATATATATATATATTTGGAAAAAGACGCAAAGATGGCGCAGTGAACAGTTTGCTAGATCGCTCTTCAATTTTTCATAAATTTGATTTATTAAAAGTTTATCTCAATGCCCAAAAATTATTGTGCAAGTGAATTAAAACGATCTCTTAATGGTACAGTTTACGTGAACAAAAGTTTTTTTTCCTAGACTTGGAAATCGCTCTACAAAAATTTCGCGTCTCTTACTGTGGGAAAGGTTTCTATATAAAATAAATACTTTCTTACACTTAAATTACTTTTAATTAAACTCTAGAAGCAGAGTCTCGTACAGCGCGTGCTCACAGCTCGGCATTTTCTCGCATCCCGCAGCAGCGCCGGGGGCGCTGTTGCCGTCCGTCACGCACACATACACACACCGAGGCGGATCGGTGTATAAGCACCTTTTCTTAACACTTACATAACCTTAAACTGACAACCCGCGTGTATTACAAAGTAATCTAGGCACAACGTTTCAGAAAAGACATAATTATTAGCCCTGTGTGACGTTGTGAACTTTCTTATCATCCTGAAATCTAAACTCAATCATTTTAATCACCTGTATCGCTGGTAATACGTCGTAATTCTAGCCCTGTTGGTGTGCAGTTGTGCTGGCGTTAGTGATAGAGGGTGTGAGTGTGTGTAGACGGATCAGCTGGTTAATATTTACGAGGACGTGTGTCGTGTAGCGCTTCAGAAGCCAAACCATGGCGTCGCAGTATAAAATCTGCAAAGGCTGCACTGGAAAGATCATAAACGAGTATAGTTCATGTGCTCGTTGTGGTATTATTTACCATCCAGGGTGTGTAAATCAGGGGCGAAACCTGCCACAGGGTGTATTCAAAATGTGCTGTGCACCGAGATGAAAATCACCTACAATGTTATCCAAAGATGATTGGGAAGAAATGTTGAGTAAAAGGGTCACCGATTTTCTTCAGAAAAATAACAGCACCCTCAAGGATAATCTCATTAAAGAAGTTAATACTATTCTGCATGAAAACAACAAAACGATAAAAGAGGAAATTAAGATCCAAATAGAACAGAGCGTCACGTCAGCCATCTCTTCTGTCAAGAATTAACTTGAACGGGTGGATTTAGCGGTTACTCAAAGCAAGGAGGAAGTCTCTAAGTTGAATGCAAGAGTAAGCCAGGTTGAGTCTATCACAAATGAGTTGTCCGAATGGAAGCTGTCAAGAGAAGGGGATCCGGGACAATCTCAGACTGGGAATGAAGGTAACAACATCCTTTCGCAATCTCTTATTGAAATAAGCGACAGGCAACTAAGGAGTAAAAATATTATTGTTTTTGGCCTAAGAGAAAACAGAGTGCATGGGGATAACCGAATTCTAAATCAGCCTCAAACTGACGGAAACCCGGAAAAGAGAACTGGTTCGGTGCTAAAATCAAAAATCATTGAGTCCTTTAAAGTCGTATTCAATGATATTGAATCACAACCAGTTTTAAAATGTCACAGAGTGGGTAAATTTTCGCAGGAAGCCACCAGGCCCATGCCGATAAGGATCTCATTGGAATCCGAGGAGACTGCACTCAGATACATCAAAACATTCGCAGTAATGCGAAACAGTCAAGTTCCACCATCACTAGCAGGTATCCAGATTCTGTCCGATCTTACAAAGATGCAGCAGGAATTATACAAAAGGGAATCAAACAGTCTACGAGAACGAGTAAAGAACGGAGCATCGAACCGTCAGATGCAGTGGAGACATGGCCACCCGACAGTGGCGATAAGGAGGACACCAAAACAAGAAAGGGACGGAGCGAAGCAGACAGCCGACTCATAAACAAATTGTCGCCACCTATCAGTGTGAGTGCGAGTATATGTGAGGAAGTGTCAAGTAGGGTATTAGCGAGAGTGTGCTATCAAAATACTAGAGACCTTAACACTAAGATCGATAAGTTGAAGGAATTCTCTGATCTCTATTATTATGACGTATTCGCCATTACTGAGTCATGGTTGACTCTACTGAATTATTCGATGGACTTAGATTCGCTTGTTATAGGTATGATAGGGAAAATGGAATGGGGGGTGGTGCCTTGATTGCCGTAAAAAACAATCTCATTTGTCATCAAATCAATCTCGCTCCAGTCTATATTGAAGCTCCATCAGTAAAAATTGCAGCTGTCAAAATTTCAATAGTTAACTCTGCTTTTGTATGCATATCTGTATACATCGCTCCGGCCATAAAAATGGAGGAATTAAATAATTTTTTAAAAAGCCTTAGAAGACTCTCAGGATCTGTATGATTATCCTTTAATTATAACTGGGGACTTTAATTTATGTAATTTTCTAGATCATACGGAAGGTAAACTGACTAACAGAAAGGCATCACTCCTCGATTCATTAACTTCGCAGTATGATTTAATGCAAATCAACAGAATTCTAAATTGTAATGGTCAGTGTCTTGCCTTAATATTAAAGATAATCGAAAAAAACATTGTGTAGATGTAAGGCCTTTATTAGGACAGTAATAGTTACCACACTGTACATATGACATGCTAAACCTCTTGTGATCTGCGCACATCCAATTATTATTCAAAAGTTATCATTAAACTAGTTTTAAAATAGTATATATTATAATAAGCGATACTTTTGTATGATATAGCCCTGTTATTGGTTACTTGTAACTGTTGGGTTATCACTAATAAACAAATCAAATCCTTTCACCACAATGTCAGGTAGAATTTTAGAGAATTTTTAAGCCAATAAAACGTGTTTTAAAATAAATTGCACTAACATGGTTATGACATGTAGTTATTTGCATAACTATTTCTGTCTTTGCATCTGTTTTAGGCAAAATACGTCATTTGCAATCCATTTTAATTTCCAAAAGCTCATTCCGTTCCTTAAAAGTTTCTTTACAATTATATTCGTCTCGTTTTTATGGAAATTATTTTATTTAAAAGTAATACGTACAATTATTTTTATTTTATTTATTTTTAGGATTTATTTACAGGACCTTTCAAGGAGTAGAATGAGCTTTTGTAAATTTTAATTGAATGAAAATCATATGACTTTCACCTAACGCGAATTGTGCTTTTTGAATATTCACTACCTTTAAACAATTAAATTAAAGCTTTAAATTTGTCTAATAAATTATGGATAATATTACACATGTTTCATATTAGTACTTTTCGCCGGATGAAAAAAAAATTATAAAATCAGAACATTTCGAAGAAGGCTTGAAATTTATCTAAAATTTTAGGTTGTGTAGTTTTCTTTTAATTGGAAATTAGCATTTTTTAGCAAAAAACATCAAGATTTCCCATTTTTAACAATTTTAGGTTTAGTTAACGTTTTATACCAAAATCTGGTATTGTAAAATAAAAATCACTCTATTTCAAATAGGATAGCAAATTTTTTAACAGTTTCAAGTAATATTAACGTTTTTTACAAAAAATCGGTCATCTTGCAGAAAAGTCATTGGACTTTGAGAAAGATTTACAATTCTAAATAATTTTCTGTTATGTTATGTTTGTGTTTTTCGTTGGGAATTATTAGTATTTTTAATAAAAAAATATTAGATTTCAAAGAATATGTACCATTTTTCAACAACTATAGGTTATGTTGACGTGTTTCATCTGAAATCGGTATTTTTCGCAAAAGTCATTAAATTTAAATCCAATGACTTTGTTTGAAATAAATTATATATCGAACATTTGCAAGAAGATTCAGAACTTTTAAACCATTTCAGGTTATGTTGGTGTTCTACACTAAAAATCGGTCTTTTTAGTAAAACAATCGGTATTTTCAGTAAAAAATCGGTATTTTCAGTAAAAAATCATTAAATTTCAAAGATGATTAGAACTTTTGTTCAATTATAGGTTTTAGGCTACTGATTTTCACCGGAAATGTCGATATAGGTTTCAAAGAAGATTTACAATTTTGGAACAATTTAAGGTTATGTTAACCCTTTTTACCGGAAATCGGTTATTTTAAATAAAAGTAATTCAATTTAAATGAATATGACTTACAATTTGGAACAATTTTTTTGTAAAAAATTGGTATTTTTCATAATCAAAGTCATAGGATTTTTCAAATTTCTATTAATCTGCAGACTTATACCAGAAATCGGTTATTTCAAATAAAAATCATTTTACTTAAAAATTAAACTTAGAATTTTGATCAACTTTAGGTTCGATCAGTGTTTTTCGTCAGACAATTGGCATATATTGTATAAAAACATTATATATTAATTGTGACTTTCTTTGAGAATTTTGATGTTCACTTTTGGCTTTAGGGTCGAATAAATTGAAAATAATTGAATTGTTTCGAACGTTTTGGCACCCAATGGTGGTCCTTATCAGTAAATTTGATTAAATCTGCCAAAATTACATCATTTCTTGTAGGTACGCAATGCACAATTGAAAGAGTTACTCTTTGGTTAATACTGCAGTGGACAAATTATATAAAATGTTCTTATAATTAATCAAATTATATACAAATTTCTGTAAAAGTAATTTTTTTTTTAAATAACGCGGAGTAAAACTACAAAATTATTTGAAACATCGTTGTTAAATAATTATTCGTACATTCTTTAAAGATTTTTACAATGTAGATTTGACAAGAAACCTTTATTACACTGTATGGTAAAAAATATTTTAAAAAATATTAAAAAAGATTTTAGCTAAAGAAGTCTTAAAATAAAATTATATAGCGACGTGATGAACAATTTTTATTCAATTTTTCGTGAGAAAAATTTCAGTTTAATAAATTGTTTTAAAAAAAATTTTGTTTTTAAACAAATTTTATGTTTTATTTTTAAAATTTTAAATTGAATTTTCTGTTATGATTACAAAAATTTTCAAAATCACACTATAGCAAGAGTTATGGTGAAAAGATTTTTGTCGAAATCTCATTTATTGACACAATAATTTAAAAACAAAATTCAATAAAATCTAAGTTCATATTTAGTTCAGATTTTAACGGAGTATTAATTTTTTCAACCTTCTAGTATTGATATTTTTTTTATTTTTTATCACGCCGTGACAAAAATATTTACTTTATTTTTTCGTGATTCCGCGAATTTCAATTTTTATTTTCTCGGAATAGCATTATTTTTTTGAATCAAAGCTTTTTTATTCTCATTGAAATATAATTTTGTCATCCCACTAAATGAAGAGAAAAACTACAACTTTTGTAGGGAAACCACTGACATGGCAAAAAGCATTGAAATGGCATCACTAAGATTTACCCCAGGGGCGTAAACTTCGATCCATGGTAATCAACTTTGTAATAACCTTCTTAAATAAACTCTAATTATATTTTGAAATTCTAAAACTAATATTCATTATCAAATACTAAATGCCAACGAGGACTATAAATATGTTGAAAATGCAACACCTCATTCACAATTAAAAAAATGGAAAATATCTTAGTGGTGCTCGATACTTATATACGATCCTGCAAAATTAGGGAGGTGGTGGGAGATGCCGGGCGACTGCGACTCGAATGTCGGTTTACCCAAATGTCGAATAAAGTCTAAAATAGCAAAAATAAAAATCTCTTCCACAGCTGATAAACTTTCATACAATGTGGAGGAAATAATAACATATCCAAAATCAATTTTTCTCTAGAATTCATTTTAAACTTTACCAAACTTTTGAGTAAATAATACATTTTTTACTTAGAAAGATTCACCGAAATTTGTCATTCTATAAGCGATTTTAAGGGAATTATTAACATTGCATAATTTAAAGTTTGCTCGACTTTACATTTGCAAACTTTACTTAACTAATATGAAATTTTATCTCATTTTTCCTCAATGTATGATAGAATAACTTTTAATAATTACACCACGTGCATCAATGTTTACTTTTGAAAATCTTTACTGTACATTTGGAAACTTTAATCTGCGTTATTAAAGCTTACCGAACTGTCATGTATTATTTAACCTTTTGCACGTCACAAATTATTACAATAATATCAAACATTCTCCTTTTGATCCATATATCCCAATTGTACTCAAAAGTTTGGTAAAGTTTCCTAACCAAATTTTCTCCGTGCACCAATGAACAAAATACCAATTTTTGTCGCCGATTGCTTAATACACAACAATCATAAACAATACATTCGTACGAGTAAAGAAGCCCCTGCCAAATAAGAAGCAAAACATGACGCGGCACGTAAAATTTTAGAAATTATATCCGAAAAATCTCTCTTCGTAGAACAAAATTCATTTGATGTACCAATTCACATTACACAAGGGCGGGACGTTATTTATGAAAGGGCTGAGAACTGCGAAGCCTGTTATCAAAGCGGCCACATCCTTAATTATTGTAAGGGACCCATTAGAAACAGAGAAATTCGTTTAAGATTAGAACAATAAAATGACATAGAAAAACGTTGATAAGGAATGTCCTTTTTATCAACTATAATGATCACCGTTTTTCCATATAAAATACATTTTACACTCGCATTTTTGTATAATTTCTGCTCGAATACTTTTATATTTCTTAAATTTAAGTATACATACTCAAATAACACATATATTCTCAATAAAAAACTAAAAAAATGATTATATTCAAGCATGTTATATATATATATTTGTTCTAAGTTTTGTTTTTGTTCTGTTTTTGTTTTTTGTTCTAAGATTGTTCTAAGTACAGCTTACATCGTTGCGCATGGCAGAGATCCTCTCGTAAAGATGCTCCGGAACCACGACATGATTGGCGAAGGAGCGTTCCTTTACAAAGCCGCGGAGCAAGCGGCCGAGACCCTTGGCCTGAATTTTAACATCATAAGTGAAGAAAGTGCATTACTTCATCTAGATGCTTCACTTCTAAAAACCAAAGTGAAGAAAGCAGAGGTTGAAAATTTTTACCAAGAGCTACTCGACAAGAAAATGCACGGAAACTTTCACAGATATGTAGAAAAACAGTCCTTGTCGAAGGAGCAAACTTTTGCTTTCCTCAAATCATCAGGGCTTAATTCAGGTACAGAGAGTTTGATTTTCGCATGCCAGGACGGTGTCATTTCCACCTTAGCATACCTTGAGCGCATTTTATGTCAAGAAGTTCCCAGTGATAGGTGCAGAGACTTGTCATGCACACGCTGAGTACCTAACACACATAGTATCAGGGTGTCCGACCCACGCGGGAACGACGTATATCTATAGACATAATGCGGCCCTAAGAGTGCTTCATTACCATCTTTGTCGCTCTTACGGTGTTGACCGCGAAGTGCCAAATTTTCTGGAACTACGATTTTCGGGCAGCAGTCTCGGTTGCGCACTCGAGGCCTCACATTGTTCTCCAAGACTTCGAGAAGCGAACTATATTCGTGATCGAATTCTCGGCTCCGTCCGAATACAACATCACTGCAAAGGAGAAAGAAAAAGAGGAGAGGTATCAAGTCCTTAAAAGAGAGCTACAACGACTGTACCCACAATATTCGGTACAAGTAATTGTCCTTGTGATAGGTGCTCTGAGAGGTGCGAAACTATTACTAGTTCGTAACCTTAAAGCCATACCCGCGTGCCAAAAATATGCCAAGGCACTTGCGAGATGGATGCAGAAAGCTGTCATCCTTGGGTCGCTTCGTGTCCTCAAGACACACGAGGGTTTCGCCGGCATGTCGTTGTGATTTTGTCGTTGCCTATGACCACCCATCTCACGGTTGTGAGACGTGGCCATAGGTGTGATTTACCGCGGAGCTACTGGGGGCTATTGACATTTTTTTGATGGCAGTTGCTCTCAGTGGGACCCTGCAGTGGTTGTTTGACTTTTTTTTAATTATATACATACATACACACATAAATATATATATGAGTTTGCATTATACACATATGATTAAAGTCACTGTCGACTTATGCATGTATTTAAGGCATTTCAAACAAATATACTTTACGCAACAACGAATGATATTTTCATGTCTGAAAGGATGTAATACCTCCAAAATCTTCAATTACACAATTGTCTACCTTATCGCCTCTACCAAGAAATCGGTTATGGCGGTTCTCTTTGATCCCCCCCCCCCAATAATCGATCAGGGGCCGAGGTTTTACGTCCAGCGACTATTACTAATGTTATAATGATTATTATTGTTATTAATTTTTTTTAAACTTGTTCTCCGATTTACCCGGTTTTTCATCATAGCCACGGACTGATTCAAGTGACTAACGAGATGAGGATGTTATAAGTTAATTTAATACGAGGTCTGAAATCTTCTGAGATGATATTGTAGGTGCATGGTGTAGTTTGGAGTTCGTATTTTACCGCTATTATCCATACACAGCAGCCGCGAGCGTTAGACGTGACAACAGTCGCCTCTGGATGCTTTCTTAGAACTACCATCTGCCACTCCACAGGTTTTTAGTCACTTGCTTCCTGATGGTCTAGAAAACTTCTCACAATGTGACAGGTGTTTAATGAAACCGCATTCTGAACTGCTGCCCAGTACCCTACGGACTCCTAAATGTTCAAGATGTTCAGTGCATCTTGCGTGCACATTGCCTGTAGCCGAAATCACAATGAAATAAATAGATGCATGATTCACATTCCTCCATATTGTCTTTACTTCATGCCTTAGCTCACTATACTTATGGATCTTGATTGTATAGGTTGCCTGCAAATTTCGGTTTAAGTGTACAAGCAATGCCGATGATGTAGACTCTTCCACCTTTTTTTCTCGCATCTCGATATCGGGTTGATTGGTTCGGATGTAATGATCCGTCTGGATAGTAACATCCCAATATAAGGTGTCATCTTCGTTTTCTCAAACGGGCATTGGAATGCATCATGTCTGTGCGTATATTCTCTTTGAGCCATTACGCAACAACCATCAATAATGTGCTCGATAGATTCGTTGGTATCTCCACACAATCGGCACCGGTCAACCACGTCTTGATGTAACACGTGTTTGCGATAATTTCTGGTGCTGACAACCCTGTCCTGAATCGCAATGATGAATCCTTCCGTTTCTGGATACAGGACGCCCTTTCTCAGCCACATATTGGATGCCTCGCTATCCACTTTATATTGATCTAATGGTTGGTGTTCGACCATTTGATGAGCCCAAAGGAGTACGTGAGTACAGGGATGGCATAGGTGTTGATTGCCTTGACATTGTTTGCCGAGTTAAGAGAACTCTTCAGAACCAACCTGAGTCTTGTAGTGAAGGCAGTCGTTAGGCTTTTCTTAACTATCGTATGCCGAATACCCTTAGATTCAAGAATACCCAGGTATTTATATGACTCGCCCTCAGCCCTTGCCTCGATGTCATTCTCGAAATCGTTCTCTATCTCGGCGGTTCCTAATTATCCTCTGGTTAAATGCACTGTTCTGCATTTATCTACTCCGAACTCCAAGTCGATATCATTGGAAAACTGGTTTGTGACATCGATTACTTGCTGCAGTTTCTGGTCCGAACTAGCGTATAGCTTCAGGTCATCCATGTATAGAAGATGGGTCTATCGATGACCATCCTCATTATCATGTATTCGAAACCCATGAGACATGCTATTTAGTGTTTTTCTCAATGGATTCAACGCTGAACGGAACCACAATGCACTAGAGGAGTCTCCTTGAAAAATACCCGTCGTAATGCGTATTAATCTAGTTATCCTTGGTTGTCCATGATCGAAATACTTGATTCTTGTACCCCAAAACAGCATCGCACGACTTAAAAAGTCGATGATGCGTGGGCAGATTTTGTACATTTTTAAGACTTCAAGCAAATAGTCATGTGGTACGGAAGGAAACGCTTGCTTGTAGTTCATGTATGCCATGTGCAAGTTTCTTTAATGTTTACGAGCTTGCGTAATGGCAACAGCGTCTATGGTAACTAGATCTTTGCTGCCCCGCGAGTTTTTAGAACATCGTTTTTGCTCTTCTGTTAGGATGTCATTCTTGTCGCAGTGAGAATATACCTTATCTGCAATGATGACTCTAAGGCATTTATAAATTGTTGGAAGGCAGGTTGTCGGTCTAAATTCACATGGATTTTGAGCGTCTGGTTTTTTAGGCAACGTATAGGTCATGCTCTGGAGCATGAAGCCTGGAATCAGATCTGGGTGTTCGATGATCTTCTGAAAACACCTTGCCAACGCAGGATGCACACTTGTCAGGTACTTGTACCAGAAGTTGTGCACCATGTTCGGACCTGGAGCTTTCCAATTACTTGCCCTTTTCAAAACCGTTGAAACATCTGAAGCTGTGATGTTAGTTAGCACCATTTCAGGGTTATTGCTTGCTCTTGCTTCATCTAGCTGGAACCAAGCAGTGTGCAAATTGCTTCTGTTTCTTTTGCCCCAAACACCCGACCAGTAGTTAGTCATGTCTTCCAATTGAGGAACTTCGGTGTCTTACTGGTTATTTTTCTTTATACACAGTTCACGATAGAACCTTCTTTCATCTGCCAGAAAGGTTCAATTTGGTTGCCTTCTTGCTCTACTTTTTTTGTACCTACGCAGTCTAGCAGTAAGAACATCGAGTCTCTGCCATTAGAAGTCTATAATCTCATCCAATATTGCTGGTGTTAATGTCAGTCGACCCTAATTGCACCTTACTTTGCTGACATCCATTTTCAACCTGATCTTCCTGGTGGATCTCGCTTCCTTCTTGGAGCGAAGACTGCATTTGTAGGCCTAGTTATGTGGCCCAACGTTCTATCGGTTGCCACAGCTGCACATTATACAAGAGTTTGCACCTCTATCGCAGTTTGTGTTGTGTTCAAATGCATAGGTTAAATCTTGCTGTTCAGGTGTTCTATTAGTGCACGCAGATCATTTGTGATGTTCATCTTGGGCAGAGAATGACTCTGTGTTGGTTCTACATGTCTGAATTCTAGTAAAGCATGACCAAAATTCCTTTCAAGGAGCTTTAGTTTTTCTAGGATTTCGCTGTTCAGATCATCGTTATTATTGTCCGCATGTGGTTCTATTGGATCCGGTACTTCATGTTCATTATCCCTAGAACCTATGCCTTTGGCTTCAATCAGGTCTTCATTGCCCACATCTTCCAAGGAAAGTTCATCAATAGGAAGCTGTTGTTTCACTTCCATTTCGATGGCAGCTATTTCAACAGCCGAAAGCAATCTGTTTACAGATATTGAGCGTTTTTGATCTGCTAGATGCTGCTAATTTATTCTTGTGACTAGTTCTGGGTACTTAAGTAAAAAGAGTCGATGATGTCTCTCCTTGCACTTTGCCCACTTTTCTTTGCCAAAAAATAAAAGCGCATTACATCTCTGTTCATATGGGATGTCCATTTTAATTACCTTCTTGGTTGTTGAACCTCTGGTTCTGGCTCTGGTTGTATTAAGCCATCTACCTCTGGAGGATGTGGTGGTGCTGGATCGTCACCAGGTTGAGGAACAACCTGTTGTTTAATCTCCATTGCTCGATCTTCTGAGATGTGTAGATTAGTCCTGATGTCCTTTGCCTTAGCGGTAAGATCTCTTAGTGCGACTTTCTCTATTTGAGAATACTTTGCAGAAAATTTTGTTCTAAAATTGTATCCTTTTTTGAGTGGGGTTTCAAACTTTGCACTTTCGTAACAGAGTCGCAACAATTCCTCATTCATTGTGGTATCCCACTTGATGCTCTCCCACGGTATTTCTGTTGAGGTGGTTGGCTGCAAATAGGTAACTCTAGCCAAAGCATCCTCAGCAGGCACAGTTGATGTTTCACTGCTCACTATATGTCACAGATGTTCTTGCAGGCCAGCTGTTTCATTAGGGAAATCTGCCTGACCATCTCGCAGCTCACCACACCACCTTCCTGCATGCTGTGGCCCCCATCGGTGGCTCAAGAGGCGCCCCGACGATCTTCGGGAAGCGACAAGTGTTTCAAAATTGTCAAAAAACTCTCCATAAAAATTTATGGGTGTTGGTGTTCCTCTTAGTTACTTTCCTCTTCGTTCTCTGCCTGTCTGGCATGGGAAGCCGTGTCAGTAGCAATGCTGCAGCCAACATAGCCGTCAAATTCATGAAAGGAAAGCTCAAGCTGATATATAATTATTATTGTTGTTATTGATATTATGACCAATTGAACCTTGAGGTTCAAAATTTATGCTATTACTACAAAAGATTTCACATCGTGAAGTATTATTATTTGGATTAATACAGATATCAATCCCTTTGTCTACTAAAACGTCCTGTAGATAGTGCTGTATATGACCAATCACATAGCTTCCTGTAGGTATGGTGATTGGTTCTGAAGCCACGTAAAATTTGTTGTGACCACCATCTACATTTGGAATTGAATTAAAGAGTATAATTTTTGCTTGATGAAAGTTCAATTGGAGAAAAATATTGATTTTCTAGCATAGAAGAGGCCCTAGACAACGTCAAAGTGAACGAGTCATACATGATGAAGATAGAAGCGTTACAGCGGTGTATCATTAGTACATAGTACATACTTCGAGAGTTCAACTGATCACATAGAAATTTTGAACATAAATGTCCGCACATAAAAGTGTGATAATTCTGATATCTTTAATGATTATATTTTTTGCTACCAATACCGATATATTTACTGAGATCCAAAGGTAGTCGAAGATTACCGAAGCTATCAAAATAAGTAACTTTGTCAACCACCTTTTTATATGCGACCCAATGGGTACCAACACCATCTTTATTATCTATATTGACAATAGCCGATTCATATTTATGAGCACCACTCACTGGTCATCCATTCCGCGAAAAACACCTCTGTTAAAGGCGTGAAATTTATCACACACAACCAAACGGTTAGATAGTCAAATCGATGTTAGGATCAGAAGGCTCTTATGGCCGCGAAGGTTCTTGACACAATGAAAGTCTCACACTTTTCATAACATTAGTACATTTATTATAAATGAATATACAAATCACTTCACAATTATCTCGGATGATTTTTCTATCAATTTGAAACGACCGATCGCGAATACATTAGTGCGTGTGATACGATTGCGTACGAGTTCAAAAGGTGTCACGTTGATTGTCGCCATTTCTTAACCAACTGGAAGAGTCGTTCACGAAACGGGAAGTGACGTAAATCATATATATATCCTAAATAGACATTTACGTTACACTCGTAAACATCCTCCCCCCTCCCACTTTTTATTGACTGAAAGTCAAAACTAGTATCTTAGATATCGAGAACTAATTCTAGTTACATGGAGTCGTAGACTTTGTTTACATTTATCGCTTATTAAACTAAGAATCCTCCGTCTTAACTGACAGTGGACAGATTTCAGTAATTCCGCGTTCAAACTTTGTTTTTGCTGTTTTTACAGTAACGATGCGAACTTTACCATCTTTACCCGGATGACATTTTTCAATCAAACCAAGGTCCCACTTGCCAGGCGGCAGATCCTTATTTTTTAAGAGGACGCGCATACCGGGTAACAAATTAGGAGTTTCACATCTCCATTTGTTACGTTGTTGCAACGTATCTAGACGCTAGAATTGCTCAAGCCTCTGCTGAATTATGTTCCAAAGTTGGGGGTGTAATTCATTAAGATTCAAAATAGATGGCTCGGGTAAAGTGAGCGGTGCACCACCATTTAAAAAATGTCCCGGCAAGTGAGATGCAAATTGATGTGTATCGTGATTGATAGATGCAACAGGGCGGGAATTTACACATGCTTCAATTTAAAATGTGAGGGTGGTAAATTCCTCGAATGTCAGGTTGTGATCCCTGATAACACGTTTGAGATGGTGTTTTACACTTTTTACTCCAGCATCCCATAAGCCACCAAAGTGTGGTGAGGCGGGAGGAATGAACTTCCATCTCAAACCTTCAACGGCAAATTCACCGTGTAATTGAGGATCAGATAAAACCTGTCTAAACGCCTTTTGCAATTGCCTTTTAGCCCCTACAACATTCTTGGCGTTATCGCTGTAAATAATTTTTGGATAACCTCGACGACTGCCGAATCGTCCAAGTGCTGCCATGAATCCTTCAGTCGTATAATCAGAAACGACCTCGATGTGGATAGCTCTAGTAGTTGGACAAATGGAAATGCATGTATATGCTTTATCAATTTTCGCGTTGCGGATCTTAGACGATTTGTAATTGAATGGTCCGGCATAGTCAATCCCTGTATGTGTAAAATGAACAGACGGGGTTACGCGAGCTGCGGGTAACGAGCTGATAATTTGAGATGCTGTATACGCGCGATGTCGAGTACATTCAATGCAGCCTTTGATGCATCGATTTATTAACCCTTTCAGTGGCAGTGGGACGTATACGTCCCACTTGTTTTTTCGCAGTTTTTTAAGCATTTCTGATACATTTCACCTTGTTTAGTGCACAAGTATTTGATTTCAGACTCTTAAGGGTTCATGTAAAGTAATTATTATGAAAAACTGTGTAAAATTGTTAACTAAAAATTTGTTATGAATAATTGAAATCGAAAAAAATCACTTTTTTCGAATAATATCGGCTGTTTATAAAATACTAGTCCAATAGCTGTGACAATTTTTTTCCAGTTAGATAACACGTAGAACTGTAACATATATTTTTTGCAGAATTTTCGGCACGCAAGATTTTTTTGTATCCGCCATTTTGAAATTTGCCATTCTGACATCAAATTTGCAATCTACGACTCCAAAAAAACCCCATACAACGTGTTTTGTGCAAATTGTTTGAAAAATTCAACATTAGAGTCACATAGTCGCCATCTTGGATCTGCCATTTTTAACTTTGCAATTTGGATGCCAGAATCATGATCAGCGACCCCGAAAACTCCTAAGTTACCAACAGCAATCATTAGTTTAACAGAAAAATGTGCCCCTGAAAGGATTAAAGATCGTGCACGTACCATCCAAATTGTTTGGCGTAATACGCGCGCAGTCAATTGTACTCCACCGTGAAGTGTGCGTAAATGAGCATGTCGTACAATTAGCGTACTCAGCGTATGATCCATCAACATGATAGGATGCTTTTCAGCATACGATAAGGGGGAGTGCTCAAGACGACCTCCTACTTTAATTAAACAAAAAGCATCCACAAATGGATTTAGTTGCTTGATAACGCACGATTTTGAACAGAATTCATCCTTTCTCAACATATTTAACTCTTTGGCTAATACGTCAGTCTGAATTACCTTATACCATAAAATGCGGGACTCATAAATGAAATCCGAATCATGTTCAACGATTTTCTGTAGTTTCTCTCGTAACATCGGAGATAATTTAGCACTAAGTTTATCAAGGGCTCGCCTAATTTGATATTTTATAAATTTTAAACAGAAATCTGTTACCCTTAATAATTTTGGTCACCTGAAAAACTTCACAGATAAAGTCCGTTTGATATCAGAGGTCGATTCATATGACATGCAGGAATTTACCGTGACCGTGTGAACATGCTTCATCTCTCGTAATTCTGGATCAGCCTTGTCCTTTTCAGACAACTCAAAGTTCCTAGGCCAATTTGTAGGAGATTGGACCAACTACTTTGGGCCATTCCACCAAAGTGTATTTGACGTTATTTCAGTTGGAGAAATCCCACGAGATGCGCAATCTGCAGGATTGTCAGCCGTAGGCACATGATGCGCTGAAGCTTTTGGAACGCGAGTGAATATATCGGACACTCGATTAGCGAAAAAAGTTGGCCATCTTGCCTCTGGCCTTTCAAGCCAAGCAAGGACAATTTTTTAGTATGACCAAAGATGAGTTGGAACAGACTCTACATGTAACGCAGTTTGAACATACTGCACCGCTTGCGTAAGCAACAATGCCGCACATAATTTCAAGCGGGGAACGCTGAGTTGTTTTAAAGGAGCAACTCAAGATTTTGCATATATTTATTTATTCACATATATGTGAATTATTATTAATATATATATATTATATAATATATATATTAATAATATACATATATAATATATTATAATATATATAGTTAAAAGTTTGTCATAAGGACAACCGCAGGATTTCGCCAGGAGCGGGTGCTAATCTGAAAAAATTGCACCCGCTCCCAGCGAAATCGCGGTAAAATTTCAGCTGTAACCACGTCTCACGACCGTGAGATAGGTGGTTACAGTCTGCGACGAACTCAATACGATGGTCCGGCAAAAGTCTCGTGCACCCTGAGGACACGGAGCGACCCAAGGACGACCGCCTTCTGCATTTTCCCCGCAAGTGTCTCAGCATTTTTTCGACACGCAGGGATGCTTTTCAGGCTATTAACCAGTGAAACCTTGGCACTTCCAAGAGCGCCGATGATCAAGACGATTAGCTTAACAGAATATTCCGGGTATAACCGTCGCAACTCCCTTATAAGGTCTTTATACCTCTCTTTCTTTTCTTTCTCCTTGGCTGTGACGTTTTTGTCAGCTGGTGCCGAAAATTCGATAACGAACATGGTTTGTTTCTCGAAGTCAAGGAGAACTATGTCAGGCCTCGAGTGCGCAACAGAAACAATTGTCGAGAATATGAAGTTCCAGTATATGCGGCACCTCTCATTTTCGACAATTGACTCTATTTCTCTAGGAGCGTTTAGCGGAGAGGTATTTGGGCTAATGCCATAAGAGTGACAGAGATGGTAATAAAGCACTCTTAGTGCCGCATTGTGCCTTTGGATGTAGGTCGTTCCCGCATGAGTTGGACAACTAGATAGTATGTGTCCTAGATGCTCGGGGTGTGCATGACACGCTCTGCAACTATCATCGGGAATGTCTTGTCTCAAAATGTGGCGACGGTATGCTAGAGTGGAAATGACACCGTCTTGACATGCCAAAATGAAGCCCTCCGTGCCCGACTTCAATCCGGGTGATCTAAGGAAAGCAAACGTTAGCTCATACGACATCGACTGATCTTCCACATTTCTGTGGAAGATGCCGTGCATCCTCTTGTCGAGGAGCTGTTCGTGGAAGTTTTTCTCCTGTGCTTTCTTAATCCGGGCCTTCAGGAGTGAGTATTCAAGATGGATAAGATTTGATGCATTTTGCTCACCCCTAATATTGAAGTCAAGGCCGAGTGTTTCAGCAGCCTCCTCCGCTGCTTTGTACAGAAACGCCCCTTTTCCCACTTCTTCGTGTTCCCTGACCATTTTAAGAAGAGGGTCTTGTCCATTTGCAACTATATGTGCTGCACCCAGAATGAGCCTGTTGTGAAGACATTCAAGATTCAGTATTCCGCGACCACCTAGGCGGCGTGAGATGTAAAGTCGCGGAACAGAAGACTTAAGGTGCATGCTCTTGTTCATGTGCAAAACCTTTCGCGTCCCGATATCAAGGGATCTGAGCTCGTCCTTCGTCCATGGAACCACTCCAAATGAATAGAGTACTACCGGGACGGCAAGCATGTTCGTTGCAGATACTTTGTTTCTCGCCGACAGTTCAGAAGACCAAATCTGCCGGATGAGACGTTTGTATCTGCATCGGAGAGTATCCTTTATAGATGTCGTGTCCTGAATGCGGCTCTGTGGCACGCCCAGGTATGTATAGGTCTCTCCAGCGCAAAGGTGTCGTATAGCGCTTCTGTCAACGAGCTCAGGGTCTTCGGGGATGCCATTAAGTTTTCCTTTCTTCAAATTAACCTTGGCGCATTTCTCTAACCCGAATTCCATATATATATATATATATATATATATATATATATATTAATATAATATATTCCCTCACATATATGTGAGGGACGTCATAAACCCGTCATTTGAGGAAATGCGCAAATATACATACGCAGCATATGCTTGAGTGGATGCATCAGCGAAACCGTGTATTTCTATGTCTTTTGAATTTGATGTGCTACCTACCCAACGAGGAATAAACCCAAGTTTCAACTTCTTTAGCTCTGTGAAATAAGATTGCCATTCATTATGCAAATACTCTGGCAGCACGTGATCCCAAGTTGATTTTAGCGACCATAATCCCTGCATACACATTTTTGCTCTGACACTTATAGGAGTCAGATAACCAACTGGATCAAACATTCGAGCGATGGTATATACAACAGTACGTTTAGTGTGAACATTTTGAATCTTGATATCTGTGCGGATTTGTAACTGATCATGTATAGGATCCCACGAGAGCCCCAAGATACAAATGGTACTTTTCTCTGAATCATCATAAGGTTTTAATTCCTTTTGATTGCTAGATTGGTTAGTACATAATGAAGAAATATTACTTGACCACTTATCTAACTGAAAGCCACCGCGAGGCAAAATATCGATTAATTGATGTTTTGAAGTTTGAGCAGACTCAAGGTCACCTGCTCCGAAGAAGAATTCATGAACGTAGAAATTCTCTAATAGAATATTTGATCCTAAAGGATAAGATGAGGCCTCATCATGAGCGAGTTGTTCCATTACTTTCAAAGCAAGATATGGGGCGGCTGCAGTTCCGTATGTTACAGTTAATAACCGGAATGACTGCGGAGAAATATCGGGATTATCGCGGTGGATAATCCTTTGATAATCAACATCACGTCGATCTATGAAAATCTGACGATACATCTTAGATATATCGGCACATATTGCGACTTCATACCTGCGCCATCGCATGATAATAGTAGGGAGATCCGATTGTAACTCGGTGGTGAGGTATATACACCAACTGCGTATCAGCGTAGGGATCACCTGACGTTAATTTACGCTCGATATTAAACAGTTATTTCTGCGCGATGGGAAACGAGATTCCAATGTTAATTGGAGGAATTAATTTAAGCGGTAAACAAACGATGTACCGACCCGTGTTATCACGAGAGTGAGTTTCAGAAAAATGTTTTTCGCATAGTTTTTCATCTTCCGTAAGGCGATTCACTTGTGGAACCTCCTCTACTTCCCAAAACTTATTAAGAAGAGAAAAAATCTCACTGATTTGACAGCATTGATGAACGACAACATTCCTCATCATATTAGCAGAGGTACCGTCTAATACACCTACAATAATCCAGCCGAAAATTGTGGCCTGAGCAATTGGAGCGTCTATGGAACCTTTCATTAAACCCTGTTCCATGATCGCAGAGTAAACATCAGCAGCGAACATAACATCAATCCGATCCTTGGAAAAAGGTTCAGGATCCGCGTAAGTTAGACCTTGCAAGTGAGTCCAAGAATCGATATCTATATCTTGTTTATTAGGAGGCGCATAGCGAGTCACATCTTGACAAACAAATGTGTCCAGTGTCAGTTTAATACTTGGATTGATTAGAGATTCTATACTGAGTATTACAATCGCAGTAGCAGTAGCAAATTGCGCTCCAGCTAAACCTTCTGCAGTCGCATGAATACGACGTCGTGGTAATCTTAATTTTCGGACCATAGACTCTGTAATAAATGATTGATCAAAACAAGGATCAATCATTGCTCTGACAATTTGAGAGCGTCCGTTTGGACCCTTTAATAAGACCCGAACAGTACCAACATGGCAGTACGACGACGTCGTGTTCCTTCATAGGAAAGATGAGAGATGTTTTTTGTTTCTGGAATATTTTCAGACCTTTGGTTTGAATTATCACTATTATTGTTGTGATGTGGATTAGCGTTACGATGCAGTAATGAGTGATGCAATTTAATGCATTTATTGCATCGATATTTGCTTGAACATTTATAGGGCCTATGGCCAGATCGAGTACAATTAAAACATAAATTATTTGTTTTTAATATTTCATAGCGTTGATCTACGGTTTTAGTTTGAAATTGTGGACACTTCGCGACTACGTGCTGAGATTTACATAAAACACATATATTAGTTAAATTAGCTGAATTTGATTCGACTATAAGATTAGCATTTGATTTGTCAGTAGTCGTGTGATGTGATTTTATATTTTTATTTTGACTTTGATTACTATTATCCTGTTTTTGAGGTTGTGTAGCTTCTAACGCGTGAATCCGTTTTTTCAAAAAAGTTGCGAATTCGCTAAGTTCTGGATACTCATTAATATCGAAGAAGGATAATTCCCAGGCTTTCCTGGTTTGCTTATCAAATCGATTTACAATTTAATGTATAAATAACCAATCGCGTTGAACTTTCGCCTCACCAAATTATCAAGTGAATCGATATCTATTTTATATTTATTATAAATACGTTTCAATTCGGAACTCGATTCTTGACTAGCAGGAGAAATAGAAAACAAATCATCCAACACTTTATTAATAATTAAATGTTTATCTTCGTATCTAGATTTTAACGCGTCCCATGCCCTTTTATAATTAGCTTCGGTTATTTTAAGTGAACTTAACATCTGTAACGCTTCACCATCTAGACTTGACATAAGATAGTGAAGCTTTTGAACATCGGATAATCGAGTTGAATCATGCACAAGTGATTTAAATAAATCATGAAAACTTATCCATTCGACATAATTTCCCGAGAACTTGGGTAAATTAATTTGAGGTAGTTTTATATTCACAGATTCACCTTGTTGTTGTTGACTGAACGAATTCTATAAACCTGTTGGAGTGACTGGAGCGAATTTTGCTTTCCAGTCGCTCAGAAGTTCCATGGCTTCTTCATATTCATCTGAAGCGTTACTTTACTCCTTTTCTATGACTATTCTTCTGTTTTTCTTTCGTCATCAGTGACAACGGCGTTGATTATATTGTGGTACTTACAGGCGAGTTCCCAGCCTTCCTTGAGTATATCAATTCTGCTTTTAATCTTAGCAGCTGTCACGTTTTCCTTTCCAATCTTTTTAAAGTTCGAAATAATACGATCAATGAGTCCGAATGTGTCGCTTTGGGTGTTTAGTAAAGTTTTAAATGACATTGCTTTTTCGGTTGTCATTATAAGTAAAGAAACTCACTTTTAATTAAATTTAAAGGACACTTAACCAGTTAACTGGTAATGACGGATATATGCGCACTTGGAATAACTACCACAAAACTCAATGGATTTGGATAAAAATTGGTATGCCGTAGGTTTTTTGGTCGCTGATGACGAATCCGGTGTCAAAATAGAAAAATTGAAATCAGCTGATAATATAGTAGAAAAGTCATCAGCGACTTAAAAAACTCTTTAATACTGCGTTTCATTCAAGTCACGTGATTTTGGCATTTTAAACCGCCATATTGGATTCGCCATTTTGAATTTCTCAATTTTGAACCCGGACTCGTCATCAGCGACCTAAAAAACTCTTAGAAAATGAACTTTCATGGTGAATACGGAATTATTTGCTTGTACCAGTTTTGGCACATAACGCTGATTTCGAACCTACCAGTTAACTGGATTTTATGTGGTAACAGCTGAGGTTCATAACAGAAGCCAGTCACTATTGTATGTGCGTGATAAGAATACATACACAGCTACCTGTTGTATTGGCGACAGAGAGAGATAACAGTTAATGGAATTCAGCGATTGAGGCTCATACACAATTAAACCTGTTAAATTCAATTGGAGAGAGCAGGATAGGCACTATCGAGTCCAGAGAATTGGTGAGAGCATGTGAGAGGTGCATACAGTTGTCTCTGGAGATCTGAGACCTCAATAATAAATCTCTTTAAGAGAATATGAGGAAACAAAAACTCCTTTAAGGAATAGCATCACTCTCTGCTTCGTTCATTTTAACCAATTTTATCAAGACTTTGAACCAGAAAAAGCCTCAAGCAGAAAAATCTTCAAGATTGCGAAGCCACGGGGTAAAAATGGCTACCAAAAACATCAGAACTCACTATATTTAAAAAAAATCACAAGATGATTTTCAAACAATCACTGTATCCGGCTCGCAGGACCAAGTGTTAAAGGCGTAAAATTTATTACACACAGCCAAACAGTTAGATGGTCAAGTCAATGTTAGGATCAGAAGGCTCTTATAGCCGCGAAGGTTCTTGACACAATGAAACTCTCACACTTTTCATACCATAAGTACATTTAATATAAATAAATATACAAATCACTTCACAATTATCTCGGATGATTTTTCTATCAATTTGAAACGAGCGATCGCGAATATATTAGTGCGTTTGATACGATTGCGTACGAGCTCAAAAGGTGTCATGTTGATTGTCGCCATTTCTTAACTAACCACCTAAATAGACATTTACGTTACACGCGTAAACAACCTCGAAAATGTGGAATTTTTAAGGTTTTCGCAAATGCAAACAAATTAAAATAAGCTTTAATTGTTTCATTGTGTCGGTTACTCTCAACGAGTTCTCGTTTTGCAGCACTAGCATCATTTATAGCTTTATAGTAGTTATTCCTGCAGCTCCACCAGCCAATGCTCCAGCCGCACCAAGCCCAGCAAAGATAGGTACAAGGAAGGGTATGCATCCATCTACTTTAGGTGCAAGAGTTAGAATGCGAGGTTTTTGAATGTTGCGTCGCCCACCAGCCTTTAAAACAGCAGCTTTAAGCGCCGCTGAGAGCATATTCAATAACTTTAGTAGGATTTATACTAGTCACCATTGATTTCTAGGCTGCTGCCACAATTCTTTTAAGTTTTGTAGTGCGCTTTTCCAGTCTTTTATCCCATACCTAATTTAGCCTTAACTTTCATGGTATTTGCCATTGCCCACGCAGCGGCCTTTTCATCTATTCCCGCCTCTTGAGATAACACGCGTTTATAAGCTTTTTCAGTTAAATCTCTGTCAGCTACGTTTCTAAGCTCCATGTTATCTCTATTCTGTGAGTAGGCAATATCGTGATCTTTACAAGCTGCGTCAAGAGAATTAATTCCAGGATCACCCCGCGCAAGCCTCTTTGCTAGCTCTCTACCAGGTCCACAATACTCATATCCCGGAAGATGAAATTTTAATTGAAGATTTTTGACCACTCTGTTAAGTAGACCTCTACCACGTCTTACTTCGTTCGTGGTTCACTTACGACTGACTCTAGTTTTGACTCTATGTACAATCATATCTGTTTGGGGGATACTTTCAGACTGAAGAGCTAACCTATATAAGCTGGGTATTTATAGTTTTTATACCAGTCATATTCAAGATGCAGTTTCAAATACAATCTATGAAATTACCTATAGTGCATTTTGATTCGCTCACGCAACATGAAGAAATAGAAAAACGACATGGACAGTTGTTACCGAACAGTATACGAGCAATATTCTGTGGAACATCCAACTGTGGCAAAACTAATGTCATGACGGCTCTAATAACACATCTTAATGGATTACGATTTGAAAAAGTGTATGCCTACTCAAAATCTTTGAATCAGCCCAAGTATCAGTTTTTAGAAAAAATTCTTCAAGCAGTAGATGATGTTGAGTACTATGCTTTGAATGAGCATGAAAATGTAGAAATATCAAGTGAGGCACGATCAAATTCAGTAATAGTTTTTGATGGTATTGTTTGTGAGAAACAAGACAATATTATAGGAAAGGATATTATGATTCCAGATTTAAAGAATTTAGAGAGAGAGAGAGAGAGTTGAGTAGAGAACAAAACAACTATTTATTAGAATCTAAGAATACAAATTCGTCTTCACGTCTCAGCGTCTACACCTAGACCAGACTAACTTCCACCGCGTCCCCACTCACGGCTCGGTGCTACAAGCGACCAACGAACGTTACCGAAGATAACCGAAGCTACCCGTTCGCCGCAACGGGCCCTACAATATAAAAGCTCTGTTTCTCTAAGCATCTCATACGAGATAATGCTGATTTTTTTGGTTTTATTTAAAGAAGATAAGATGGACCTCAAGCACATTGTCGAAGATCATGTGAATACTGACATACTGACCACCGAGCGAGTTGGTCCCTGTGAACAGGAGGTGCAGGTGGGTTACCGCGGGTAGGCTGGTCAGGGGCACCTGACGCCGACGTACCCTGGCCCCGATGGGTGGCCACGGGAGAGCCTGTCGACCACCGAGCGAGTCGGTTCCTTGGAACAGGAGGAATCGCACTAGGAGGTGGGGAAGGTGGCCTGGTCCCCTACTGGGAGAGTATGGAGACCAGAGGAGCTGCACCCGGTGAGAGCTCCCCGATGGTGCTCGGTTCACCGCACCCCGCGAATTCCCCGTTTCTGAGTCGCGCAGCTAGGTATATGGCCTGTCCCTGCGCGACGCGCCGGCGTACCGGATGGTGGTGAGTGGAAGGGAGCGCGCCTTGGTGGCCCAGTGTGCGCATGGACATGCGCATTATGTGACGGTACGTTACAAAGAGTTTTGTTTATCTTGATGGAATGATAATAAATATGGATTTGTTGTAATCGATAAAGATAGTAATCTCAACCAAGGTAGATATAGAAAGAGATTTGATTGTTTTTTAAACTCAAATGAATGATAAATATACAGACCAATAGTTATTGAATACAGACAGTTGCATTTCAGGAACAGTTCCATTAACATGTTTCTCAGAAATGAAAATCTTCATAAGCAAAAAGATCTTTCACATCAAATTGCTAAAGCAAGTGAATCAATTCGTCGAAAGCATAGTCTAATAAAGATAGGTAAAGAAACAGATGAGCAAGCCTTAAGCGATAATTTTAAACCAATTTTTTCCCTACTTAAAAAATAATTAATTCGTGGTATTGAGACAGTTGAAAAAATTGATCCTTTCAAGAAAAAAATCGACAGTGAGATGAAGAATGAGGTGAAAAATGAATATTTTGAGTATAAATATCTGAATGGTGATGATGATGGGGGATCCGTCAATAAGTTTCGATAACCATAAAATTAATGTAGGAGACACTGATTATCCGCAAACCAGGGGCTTGCTGGAAATATTATTCAAAAAGACCCCTAATGAATCTTTCATAAGTGATGCTCATCAGGAAAATTATAGAAGTATTGTTCTTGCAACAAATGCGCATAGAATGTATTACTAAGCTGATGGGAGATTTCGTGAAAATAAGGCTTTAAAGTGTAAACATTTTCTAGAAAAATTTATAACAGTATCCTCTCCACAAAATAATAAAAAAAAAGTTGAACTTTATCAGGTCGCGATATAATTCCACAGTATATGTATGGTAGCTAGAGAAAATAGTCCATTGGATTATGTTTATTGAGATGATCCAAATGTAATGGTAGATCGCCTGTGTTTACTGTAAGCATTTTAAGCTGCTGGTAATCCAAGTCACACAAACGAAATTATATTCAAAATCAAAGAACTGCGTAAGGCCATCGACGTATTCGGACCTCATATTAAGCGAGCTAAGATGGAAAGTCGAGGTTCACCAGGAGTTGGATTCAAAGTCACATCTGAAGGTAATTCTGATATTGAAAACAAAAATTTGTGCAATTTAGCTGAACTTTAGGATCTAAATGATGCAGTAACTTTAAATCCACGCAACATACGATACAACATGAAATATATTCTATCTATGAAGTTATAGCATCCTTGCGAACTGAAGTTGTTAACAACAGTATGATGATTGAAAGTCTAGAATCTTCTACAAATGAAAATTTGAAGAACTTAAAAATTGATGCTAAAAGCAAACAAAAGCTGGTGAGTCATAATTCAGAGCTCATATCTCAGCAGGACACCAAGGTGATCGCACTCGAAAATAGACAAAGAGAAGCTGCAGGTGTGGAAGGAACTGCATAAAGCTTGCGAGGTGAAATTACCAACGTGGGCATGTCGACATGCGTGGTATTGATGAGACGTGGCAAGCCGATCTCGTTGAGATGTTACCAAATGAACGAGAAAACAGAGGTTGTAAATACATGTTAAGCATCATTGAAATATTTTCAAAATTTGCTTGAGCTGTCCCTGTTAAGACCAAGAGAGGTGATGATGTAACTGCTGCAATGGAGTCGGTACTAAGTATAGGCCGTGTGCCTAAGAGCTTACAAGTAGATAAAGGCAAAGAATTTTACAATTCAAAATTTGAAAATCTTATGTGTTACGCCTACCCGAGTACGTAAACATCTACGTCATAATTCCCTTACACTTTCACCAGCGCTTTCGCTTTCATCAACCTATAAGCCTATATAAACTATACTGAAGGCCCAGTGCGGCAGTCTGTTCGTATGATACGAAGAATTTTAAAATCTCTCTGTAAAACTTAAATAAAGGTACGCAATTCCAATCTGTTGGAATTGCTTCTTTCTAAAAAGTCTTAAGTACTATTTTTACACATAACATATGAAACGATATAATATAAATATGTACTTGACATTTAGTAATTTGTAAGCGTCGATCTGTGAGCGTTTTATTCATACGTTAAGAAATAAGATGTGGGTGCAATTTAGTTTGCAAGGAAATTATAAATGGTTAGATATTTCATCTGATTTAATGTCTTATAATGATAGCTATCATCGAACTATTAGAATAATACCAAAAGATTTTGAGAAACGTTATACACCAAATTGGACAACTGAAATATTTACTGTGAGTCACTTGAAGAATACTGTACCTATAACGTATATGCTTAAAGATTATGAAGATACGGCCGTTGCAGGTAGTTTTTATGAACAAGAACTCGCAAAAGTTAAGCATTTAGACATCTATCTTGTTGAAAAAGTACTCAAAGAACGTGGCAACAAATTATTTGTGGAATGGCTAGGTTTTGATAATTCGCACAATAGTTCAATAGATAAGTCTAATAGATGAAATTCTGTATTAATGTTGAGTTTTCTATGAATAAATTGGAATATTTTTAGTAAAATAACCTGTTTCAATTAGCATGCTGAAACCTTATATATCACTGAAGGATAAGTCATATTTCGTTTAAATTATATTTGTTGAAATCATTTCTTTATTACTTCGTACATAACACATTGTACACTTTAATGTATGAAACAACCATTCACATTCTTAAGTTGTAGTATTTTTTCAATGGCATCCCAAGAAACACTCTGTAGTTTAAAAGTAATAATTTCAAACAAAAAATTTGTAATGTACAAGATTAGAAAATAGGAGTTTTCTCGAAGCTTTATTTTTCAAATTTTGCAAATTGTTATGTATATATGATTCTACACTTTTCACGTCCACTGATTTTACGTCACACCAAACACCTTTAGCTATAGTTTCAATGATAACATCTTAAATACGGTGGAATGATACAACACTCAGTTGAAGAAGATATTGATTCACACATGGGTTCACTTCCTTAAGAATAGCAAACGTGGTTTCTTGCAATATAAATGAATATTTTCGATTTCCTTGTGCATTTTCATATAATGCTACTAAAAATCTCCATATGACGCAGTAAAATGGATAATGAGACTTCCACAATTGATGCTTTGCTGCTTCTCTTCTCCATCAAAATATGATGAAATCAGTTTAAAATGACTTGGTCACAGTTCCCAGTCTTCAGGTCCCAGTCTTCAGCAGCAAGTTGCACTGCTAAAGTCAAGCCCCCATCTTTTTGAATTTCGGCTCCAACAGTGATTTGTTTTGTGAAAGATGAATTTAGGTTATATGCTGTTGAATGTAGCATTTGATTTCTATGAGTATATTACATGGTGACGTTGCATGTATGAATGGTTTATAAACACTGAGTGTTAAATAGAAGTTTCACACCACGTATTGTCTATTGAGAAATTCAATTTGATTGTGCACACCACCCGAATACCACATATAAAGATCTTTGTCATCACATGCTTTCATGGTTCCCTGAAGAAAAACTTCATCCTGTTCAAACAATGTAACAATCCTCTTGGGTAGATAGACTGAAAATGTTTTGTCCACAATTGGGAAGAATCTCAATCCGCACCTGGTCGACGCTTTCTTGATGCCATTAATCTCATATTTTTTATTTAACTTCAGATTACCAAGCCTCCTTGTTGGAAAGAAGTGTTCAAATTCGAGACCTACTTGATTTAATTTATCGAAATCCATTTTTCACTTGTTGAAATTTTCAATATAATGAGTTTAACTTTCTTCTCAGATTTTGAATATCTTATCGCACTTGCATTAACTGTTTAAGATGTTTGATATGTTTATGAAATAAATTTAATGGAATACTTAATTCTTAAAGGTTTTTCTTCACCGTTCAGCATATAACTGTGGCATGAAGCAAATAATGAGCCTTACATATAGCTCTGATATTGTTATGAGAAGTTGTAGATCTTGGTCTTCAGATCTTGGAAAACAATATCAGGCTTCGTAGCACTGATACGTTGAGTGTTATACATATTAATGTCTCAGGCTCAAGGTGGTTACAGCCGAATATGTCGAAGGCATTTTTGGTTAGAGTTGGATTTATCTTTTATTTTTTGAATAGTATGCACGGGACTGTCCCGGTATATGTTATCAGTTACAGACGCATTATCATAATGCAATCAGGTGATCTGAGAAGAGCGTAAGCCTTGACATATTGGGCAAAGCCTGATTTTTACCCCATCATTCACGGACTGGGTTGCAGTCAAGTGCATGAAGGCGGGACCTACAGCTTGAGGTGAAATCCTAACCACCAGAACCTCGGTGAAGGTACATTGAAAAATTTCAAGAGGTACCGGCTCAAGGATCGAACCCCAAACCTATAAGGTGAAGTCCGAGCGTCTAACCAACTGAGCCACTGAGGCTCTGGATATACATTAATACATTACATTACATACTCTGGTATTATTTGTTTAAACTTGTTCTCGGTTAACCGGTTTTTGATCATAGCCACGGACTAAGTCAAGTGACTGATGAGATGAGGATGTTATAAGTTATTTTAATAC
The DNA here is from genome assembly GCA_932195095.1 of Andricus curvator. Lineage (NCBI taxonomy): Eukaryota > Metazoa > Arthropoda > Insecta > Hymenoptera > Cynipidae > Andricus > Andricus curvator. The sequence goes on from CAKNYM010039446.1 coordinate 34,153, forward strand.
GATGTTTGAAATCATTTGCGATGATGTTGTAGGTACAAAATTAGGAACATGGTGTAGTTTGCAGTTTTCCTTTACCGCTGTTATCCTTACATAACGGCCATAAGTGTTGGAGGTAACAGGAGTCGCCTCTGTATGCTTTCTTAGAGCTACCATGTATCACTCCATAGGTTGTTAGTCGCTTGCTTCCTGATGGTCTGGGAAGTTTCTTGCAATGCGACAGGTGTTTAATAAAACTGCCTTCTGAGCTGCTGCCAGTACCCTACTGACTCCTGAATGTTCAAGATGTTCTGTGCATCTTGCGTGCATATTGCCTGTAGCTATACTTATGAATCTTGGTTGTATAGATTGCCTGAAAATTTCGGTTGAGTGGACAAGCAATGTCGATAATGTAAACTCTTCCACCTTGTTTTTCTTGCATCACGATGTCGGGTCGATTGGCTGGGATGTAATGATCCGTCTGGATAGTCACATCGCGATATAAGATGTAACACGTGTTTGCGATAATTTCTGGGGCTGACAACCCTGTCCTGAATCGCAATGACGAATCCTTCTGTTTCCGGATACAGGATGCCCTTTCGCAGCCAAATATTGGTTGCCCCACTATCCACTTCATGTTGATCTAACGTTTTGGGGTGCCCGCCGTGGATGACTTTCTGTATCCATTGCGTTTCTAATTCCTCAATGGTTCCTGCCCTGATATTCAAGGTCTCCCCTGAGGACAAATTCAAGGGCATGTAGTCAAGAGCTGCTTTGCAGATGGTGTTGTAAAGCGTAACATCTCGCTTGCTGTTAAAATAGTCTCGCAACAGTATAACTTGTGACTCACACAGTTTCCTGGCATCTACAACGCCTCTCTATGTCGTGGTAGAACTACCCTTTCAATCGTCGAATTACTTTTGTGCATTCGGTGCTTCGTCATTTCTATGCGGATAAGTAAGTAAGTAAGTATATCATTAAGCCATTTTCCTTTCAGGGTTGGCGTGACTAGGTGGATAGTTTCTTGTAGTAAATAACTACAAGTGTGGGCTCACCACACCCACGATGTGCCGAGAGAATATCTCGGAGGAGTCTGACCTCTGGACTATCAATTGTTCAGTTTATGGTGCGGCGAAAGCTTTGACTGATTTAAATCGAAGGGTAAGACAGACGATGGATCGAGAGACCAAAAGAGGCTTGCATCAACTGAACCAGAAGATTGTATGGTCAAGACAGAATGCGTCCCGTGTTCAGTGTGTGATTGACCATATAACATCTGGTAGGCCGTTTACGGAAAGGGCCCGAAAGTTCGTCCACGAAATGAGTATCTACCATTACACACTGAACAATTCCAATATGCTGGCAATCAAAAAGCAGCACATTGTTGCCAAAATAGGGCATTATCTTACTCAAGTAGGAGAATATAGAAAAGGGACGGGTTGGTCAGGGAAAATCAACAGTTCCTCGCTGACCTATCGCACTTCTTCAGCGGTCTCCCTGTTTCTGTCAATAATCTACCCTAGCCCGATGAGGTTGACACTTTTCAAAGAGAGGTTCACAAGATCCCACCACTGACAGTGAAGGAAGACACTAAGAATATCATCCACTTCAAGAAGCTTTGCGACAACCTCGTAACATCTGAGGAGGAATGTGGATTAATCACTGCCGAAGAGGTGAAGAAATCACTTAGGGGCATGACGAACTTCTCCGCTCCAGAGCCAGATGGTATGAAGTACTTCTGATGCAAGAAGTTTACTTTCACACATTACACACTAACGCCTGGCCCGCATATTCACCTCATATTTAAAGTCGGGGTTGCCCATTTGGCAGTAGCTAGTATTAGGATGCACTGTACTCCTACCGAAGAAAGGCGATTTGTCCAATCCAAGGAACTACAGGCCAATAGCTTATCTGAAAATGATGTATAAGATCTTTACAGCTATTCTAAGCAGCAGGATTGTTTGGAGATTTGGGTATGCGTGGAAATAGATGTACGAACAACATAACTCAAAAAAAGCTGTAGCAGGATGCCGAGAGAACCTGCCCATTGACAGGTGCGTCTGCAAAGACGCAGCAGTCCACCAGCGCTACCTGTCGATAGCCTGGATTGACTATCGTAAAGCTTTTGATTTAACCTCTCATACTTTTCATCTGTCTGTTGGAAAAACTAAAGGTTCATCCATACATAGTAAGATACATACATAGAGAGATTGATGCCCTTTTGGAAAACTAGATTCACTATTTCATCTGGAAATTATCGTGCGACAAAAAATAGCCTCCTTAGTGAAGGAGTCCCTCCGAAACAGATACAAGCTTCTCCTTCCACAGATTTGGTCTTTCAATCTGTCGGCCGTGAACAAGGTGTCTGGGACTAACATGCTTGCCATTTCGGTTATATTCTACTCGTTTGGGGTATTTCCATGGGCAAAGCACAAATTTACGGCTCTCGATATCGCCACACGTAAGATCATGCATATGCAGAAGAGCGACGTCAAAGCGAACGCAGACTTCGGAATCTCCAATGTCTTCATAACCGAATTGTTCTGTTACATCAGTGCAAACGGCAGAAATCCTCTCCTAAAAATGGTCAGGAAACACGAGATGATTGGCAAACGGGCATTCCTTTATAAAGCAGCGAAGCAAGCGGCTGAGACCCTTGGCCTGAATTTTAACATCAGAAGTAAGAAAAGTGCATTACTCCATCTAGATGCTTCACTTCTGTAAGCCGAAGTAAAGAAAGCAGAGTTTGGAAAATTTCACCCACAGCTACTCGACAAGAAAATGCACGGAAACTTTCACAGAAATGTAGAAAAATAGTCCTTGTCGAAGGCGCAAACTTTTGCTTTCCTCAAATCATCAGGGCTTAATTCAGGTACAGAGGGTTTTATTTTCGCATGCCAGGACGGTTGCATTTTCACCATAGTTCCGTAACAGCATTTTAAGTCAAGAAGTTCCCAGTGATAGGTGCAGAGCATGTCATACACGCGATGAGCTTTACTACCATCTTTGTCGCTTTCACGGTGTTGGCACACTCGAGGCCTGACATCGTTCTCCAGGATTTCGAGAGATGAACTATATCCGTATCGAATTCTCGGGTCAGGCTAACTACAAGATCACTGCTAAGGAGAAGAAAAAGGAGGAGTGGTATCAAAAACTTTAAAGGGAGCTGCAGTGCCTGTACGCAAAATATTTGGTCAAAATGATTTTTCTTGTGATCGGTGCTCTTGAAGGTACGAAACCTTTACTGGTTCGTATCCGCAAAGCCATACACGCGTCCCAAAAACATGCCGAGATGCTTGCGAAATAGATGCAGAGAGTTGTAATTCTTGGGATGCTCCGTGTCCTCAAGACACACGAGGGTTTCGCGAGCCTGTCGCTGTGATTTCGTCGTGCCCTGTATCCACCCATCTCCGATCGTAAGACGTGGCCATAGGTGACATTGACCGCGGTTCCACTAGGAGCCGGTGTCATTTTCATAGATGCCCAGGTAAAAATCATAAGTGTAGGATTGATTAATCATTGACTTAATGAGAAGATGTTATTATTGTTGGTATACTGGTCCCAAATGTATTAAAAGAAATAATTATTAAAATAATTAATCATTGACTTTTAGAAGTATAAAACATGTATGGTAAATGAGGCAATCCCATACTTCAAGTATATTGAAATAGCATAGTTAAGGTATAGCTAATTATAACTGAAGTATAGATGAAGTATAGCTGAAGTATAGATGAAGTATAGATGAAGTATAGCTGAAGTATAGCTGAAGTATATATGAAGTATATCCGTTCACTTTACGAAGTCCCCTCCAAAACAGCTGTACTTCTTTTTTAATTTACTCGTAAAAAAACCGCATGAAAACACAGCTTATACCACGATGAAGGTTACCTTATTGCGCTTAAGAGATATCCCCCTTTTTTTAGGTACAATAATTGGTTTGGAAAATATCCTTCACGAAAAGATAAAAACCTTGGTTTTTTCGCGTCGCTCTATTGTTGCTGGACTTAGATGACGATATCTTTGAACTGAACAATGTAAAAAAAATGACAAAAATCATATACACGCTTTCATATTTTGAATATACATGCTTATAAACAAAATTTCTGTATATTAATCACAATTAACGTAGAATGCATTTTAAGATGACTGTGCTATCTCTCGTAATACACCTAGTACAGAGTTATATTCCGGCTTAAATTGCTTGGAAAATGTCAACGAATGCAATCGAATAATGATGAGGAATAACACACTTGAAACCTATTAGTTAATAACAAATAAGCCTGGAAGTCTGATGAAAGGTAGTGTGGGTGAGAGGACACAGCTGCATACCACAGCTAAAGGGTCTACTCATTGAAAAAAGATAGATACTGCACGAAAAGCCATTGGAAATTAAAGTATCTTTTTCCTCTTTTCAGAAAAAGGCTGCACTTTATGAATGAGCAGACCCCCGAGGAGACCCTTTAGCTACGGTATCCCGCTGTGCCCTCACACCTGCACTACCATTCACCGGTCTTCCAGGATTATTTGTTCTTAATTAGTAGGTTTCAAGATTGTCATTCCTAATTATTATTCGATTGCATTTGTTGAAACTTTCGAAGCAATTTAGGCCAAAATATAAATCTCTACTACGTAAATTACGAAAAATAGCACAGTCATGTCCAAATGCATTTTACGTTAATTGTTGATAATATATTGAAATTTCATTCTTAAGTATGTATTTAATATATGATTATTATTAGTTCTGGGTTGAGACCTTAGCAGCCCCTGACGCTTGGGTAATCCCGTTGCGTCCCCTTGTAAGCCTAAGCATGACCCCATAGCCCTCTCCATAGGGAGAGGACCGCAGCCACGCTATTGGCCGATATCTCCAACTCACTGATAAAATAATTACCTGTGAGTGTTAGACGTTTCCCCGCAATAGCAGGGCAGTGACAAAGGATGTGAGTAGATGTCTCATTATCCTTTCCGCACAGACGACAGAGGGGACTTTCTGCAAGCCCAATCTTGTGTCTGTGATATCCTAACTTCCCATGTCCTACGAATAGTTCTGTTAGGACTTTAATTTCATTTCTCCCGAGCTTGAGTATTTCCCTAGCTCGGTTGGAGTTAAGCTTTGAGCCCAAGAGTGTTTTGGCCTGTCTGCAACCAGAAACCAGGTCCCACTCATTCTGATGTTCCTCAGTCAGCCAACTGTTAATTACTTCAGTGACTAACCTGCTGGAAATACCTACCACTGGCTCGGGTCCAGTAAAATTTCTTCCTGCTGCTAGCTTGGCTAGCCTATCCGATATCTCATTGCCCTTGATACCACTGTGTCCAGGGATCCATAGCAGAGTGACTCGGTTTTCGGTCGCTAACGTATTTAGTGCTTCAAAGCATTCCAGTACTAATAGCGACGTAGTCGTTGTTCCATTCAAGGCCAGTATAGCAGCCCTGCTGTCTGAGCAAATACGGATGTTCCTTTTATTACCGTACTCCCTTGCCTTATAGGCACACTGGAGTATGGCCATAGTCTCAGATTGTAGAACTGTGGCGTAGGACCCCATCTCAATTGTGAAGCCCATTCCATTCCTTCTACGATATACGCCGGCTCCTGCCTTCTCCTCGTTCCTGGAGCCATCTGTAAACCAGTTGTCTCCATCACAGGGCAGGTATGCGTCGCCGTTGACCCATTCCTCCTTCGTGGATAGGCTAACTCGATACTTCTTGTCGAAGAGGTGGCGAGTGACCATTTTGTCCCTGGGCATGTTCAAGGTCGGCCTTCTCGCAATGTCGAATGGGATCTTCACTGCTGTCGAGATCCTTCTGTCATTTACCAAATTTAGCCTCCAGGCCGCCTTCGCAGCCACGGCCTTGATGGTAAGATGGAGGGGCTCTAAACCTATTAGTGCCCCCAGTGCCATCGTGGGTGTCGACTTCGAGGCTCCAGTGACGCCTCTCAAGATCAGTCCCCTGATCCTTTCCAGTCGAGACTTCACAGTGGACAGCTCGACCCTGCTCCACCAGACTACCGCCGCATAGGTTAATCTGGGTCGCAAGATCGCTGTGTAAATCCACATAAGTGTCTCCGGTTTCAGGCCCCAGCTTTTCCCTATGGCTCTCCTACAGAGCCATAGGGTCGCTACTAGCTTCTTGCACTTGTTTTCCAGGTGCTCATTCCATGACAGCTTCTTATCCAGAATTACTCCTAGATATTTGGCTCGTTCTTTGATTTCCAGCTGTTGTCCTCCAAGTTTCAATGTACTCGTAGTTCCCCACTTGTACCTTCTGGTGAAAACAACCGCATCTGTCTTACTAGGATTAACCGATAATCCAGTTTTCTTGCACCATGAGTCTACTATCATCAGTGCTTGCTGCATTACTCCGAAGAGCACATCCAGATGCTGACCGCGCACGATAACTAATATATCGTCCGCATAGCCTATGACGTGAAAACCCTGACTCGAGAGTAGATGAAGCAATTCATCCACTACCAGGCACCACAGCAAGGGAGATAAAACTCCCCCCTGCGGACATCCCGAGTCAATGGTTCCACTTAGAGTGACATCACCCTTAGTCGTGGTTAGATTCCTGTTGGCCAACATGTGGCACGTCCATTCCACGACTGCCGTAGGCACACCATGTGCAATCATGGCCGCCCTGATCACCTCTCCAGAGGTGTTATTGAAGGCTCCTTCGATGTCCATAAAGGTTCCAACCGCAAGGCCTTTCTCCTTCAGTTGACCTTCAATTAGGTTCACTGCTCCGATTAGGGCCGTCTCCGTCGAGTGACCAGCCCTATAGGCGTGTTGCTCCTTATGGAGCGGTCTGCTTGACAAGACCTTATCGCGGATATATCTATCCACAAGTCTTTCCACTGTTTTTAATAGGAAAGAAGTTAGGCTGATGGGCCGGAAATCCTTGGGTGAAGTATAACCGATCCGACCTGCCTTCGGAATGAAGACTACTCTCGTACCCCTCCAAGCCGTCGGGACATATCCCATCGTCAAACTAGCCCTAGCAAGTCTCACAAGCGGCCCTATGATGAACTCTCCGGCCCTCTGTAAGAGGGCCGGATATATGCCATCCGGGCCAGGAGACTTGTAAGGACTAAAGGATTTCAGGGCCCACCTGACCCTGGCAGGGGTGACGATCTCGTTGGCCAGCCGTCGTTTGGGGCCCAGTTGGGCCACAGGTGACTTTGCCTGCCTCTGAGTCGCCCTCCCCCCTTCTCCAGCCCTTGAAAAGCCTGGAAAATGTGCCCTGATCAGATGGGCCAAGGTATCCCCGTCCGACTCTGAGTATCCCCCTCCGGGCAATTTCAGAGTGCCGAGAATAGCGTCTGGATTTCGAGAAAGCAGCCTGTCCAGTCTAGCCGCCTCAGCTCCCTTCTCGATGTCTGTGCAAAAGTTGGTCCAGCTCTCCTGCTTTGCCTTACGTATTGCACCTCTGTATTCGTCCCTCATCGTTGTGAATGACGTCCATAGTTCCTTCGTTTTGCCAGTACTGGCACGTCTGAACCTCTCTCTGGTTACCCTGCGAAGCTCTTCGAGTTTCCCATTCCACCAGTGTGTCTCCCCAGCCTTTCGGACTCTTGTAGGTCGACAATTGCTTTCATAAGTAGCTTTGATGGCTTCCGTGAAAGTTTTGGCTGCCATCTCCAGGGTGTCCACGTCTCGAATTGACCTGGGAACCTCTGAAAGTGCACATCTTAGTTCCGTGGAAAACTGATCCCAGTCCGTTCTTCTTGGATTTCTGACCCATTTGGGTCCAGCGGGTACAACGGATTCCAACACGAACTCTATTTGTGAGTGATCTGAGAGAGAGGGTTCGTCTGAAACCCTCCAATTCTTGATACTATCCCTAAAACTACTGGTGCAGAGAGTGATGTCAATGACTTCTTCCCTGACCGAATTACGGAACGTCGGAGTGTTCCCCGTATTAAGAATATCCAAGTCAGTAGTGATTAGATATTCCAGTAGGTCATTACCTCTTGAGTTGACGTCCGTGCTACCCCACAAAGTATGGTGGGAATTAGCATCGCACCCCAACAGAAGAGGAATGCTTCTTACCTTGCAATACTCCACCAGTGTACATACCTCCACTGGTGGATTAGTGTCGCTGTCATAAGGAAAATAAGCTGATCCTAGAACCAGCCTCCCTATCCCTTTGAGATCCAAGGCTATCACCATCAGGTCTCTCGAACATAGTTCAAGCAGCGGGACAGCGCTAACTCCCTTCGTCAGTATACATGCCCTTGGTTTCGCCGCCTTGGGGTCCCTGTAACAAAAAATACCAGCCCCCCCTAATCCCCTAATGGTATCTCGAACTAACCATGGTTCTTGGATTAGCGAGATACCTGTATGCCTCGCAGCCATGCCCCTCTGCAAAACTGCAGAGGCGCCTTTGCTGTGATGCAAGTTAATCTGGGTAATGGTTAGACCCGGAGCAGTCATTTAGGTCTGCTCCCGATCCTCCTGCGTCTCAACAGGCTCCTCCTGTCCCTGGCCGGCAACCCTGAAGTTGACCTGTCCAAAGTGATAGAAGGGCCTGTTGTTGAGGGCCGAAAGGGCCCTCGTTTGGGACTCAGGAATATACATGATTAGGAGATGCCTAGTGCCTCCTAATGTGTCCACTTCCTGAGGCTTTTCGTGCCTGACAATTCGCCAGGACGCAGTCTTCAATGAGGGGTTGAATCCCTCCAACCGACGGAGCACCTCAGACGGGTCTTCCGGTTTGCCCGGGAACCACGCCGTAGCTCTAACCATCTTTTGGAGCAACTCAACTCCACCCACCTTAAGGGACGCACCTTCCCACGACTCCGTCTCGACCACCGCTTTGAGTAGCCAAGCTCTAGCCGCTGGGTCGGCTGCCACAAATACAAAGACCCCTCCTCTGCAGAAGGAGGTCACAAATTTTGGCCATTGGTCTGGGGACACTTTTCCAAGCGCCCTCCAGGTAGCCTCCCTGAAGATCTCAAACTGCTCCACCGTGAGCAATGAGTCCGGGTAGTTGGTGTCAGCCACCACCACCGTCAGGGGGTCGGTCCTCTGAGCGGCCGTCAGTCCAGCTCCCGACGACTCTCTGTTCGTCGGCTGCTGGGCCGACTTGTGCCTCTTCAAAGGCCCAGCCACCCCCGGTGGGGTGCCCTCCGAGCCTCTACCTCTCTTCTGGGCCTCAGTGCTGGATGTCAGCCCCTCAGCTGCCGACGCTCCAGCTCCCGCAGCTGCTTCCCTAGCCTGCCGCACTTTCCTCCTCAGTCTCCTTTTCTGGGAACCGTTGAGGCTGTTTTTCTTATTGGAGGGCCGATTGGCCTCTCCCAGTACCATGGCCTCGTTCAGAAGGACCGTCGATCCCTCAGCTCCCAAGGGAGCTGTGGGCACAGCCATCAACTGAACTTGGCTTGCCGGAGAGACAGATAGAGGGGTAAGGGTTAAGTTGGGCCCGTAAAGGCCCAACCCCTCACCTCCCTCCGCCACCTCCCTTCTTCCTCCTTTCTCATTTTTTGTATTTTGAGTATCCATAATTGATCCCACGAGAAGCTAGGGAAATAAAGGTCCGCCCCTGCAGAGCCCCGCATGCAGGGGTAAGACTGTAATTACTCGGGGAGGTAGTCCGTTGTCCCCGAGAGGCCGTTAAGACACCTTCGTAACCCCTAGGTGCCAAAGTGCCATGAGCACGATCGCTCTACACCCACGGCTTAGGGGGGTGGTCACATTGAGTGAACCACTCAATGTGCAAATATCCGTTTGCAAACCACCATAACAAAACGGAGAGCTGTTTCTTAGTCGCTATGTGGGCCGCAGGCCATTCCTGTCCCGATTACAAACTGCAAGTCGGTCCGGGAGGGGCCTCGACCCAGGGATCCAGAAGGCCCGTGTTAGTTAGGCTCTTTCACCCTTCTATCATACCGTACTCACGCATGCCAGGAGAGCCCGTTTATAGGGATCCTTTTTCCTCTCACCCAGGAGAGCCCGTTTATAGGGATCCTTTCATTCATATCCATACGCATGCAGGCCGAGGTCCTTTTGACCCCTATGTCCCACATGCTTAAGCTCAGTTCAAAGATGTCGTCATTGAAGATCAAACAATCACAAAGTGGCGCGAATAAACCACGGCTTACATATTTTCGCGCAGGATATTTTCCAAATCAATTTATTTACATAAAGAAATGAGGACTTGTCTTAAGCTCAATAAAGTAACCTTGATCATGGTATAAGCTGAGTTTTCATGCGATTTTTTTACGAATAAATTACAAAAATGTGAAGTTGTTTGGGAGGAGCCTTCGTAAAGTTAACGCATAGTAAGTAGGGATTAATGTATCTCATACAATATGTGCTCATTTGTTTTTAAAGATATCCTAGCAACGGGATAAAACATAATGCATCGTGAATGACAGATCGTCCGTAAATTAACAAATTTCATGATTTAAATAATTTTATGAGAAAAATATGCAACGAATATTGTTTGCGAGTGTAATAAAAGTTAAGTGATTTCTTCACCTCTTCGGCAGTGATTAATCCACATTCCTCCTCAGATTTTGCGGTAAGAGATCTGGTAATCTTTGGTACCTAACTATACCATTATTATCGCATTATGTATTTCAGGTATCCAATTTCATTATCAAAAATACAACGCTTGGACATATTTCATATTTTCTTCATATTCCATAACATTAATTAAGCTATACCTAGTATAGCTATACTTTCCCTATACTTTAAGCATACTTTATTTATACTCAGTGGCGCACATTGAAATTTCGGCTGGAGGAGCGAAGCTCTTTCCTTCATAGAAAAACCCACCCACCCCTCCAAGAAAAAACCAAAAATCACAATTTGATGAGCAAAAAGAAAAAGACCCTCATTAAACATTCCTTTATTTTCTACACAAAACCGAGCATTTTTAACAAGAAAGAGCTTTCGTTGCAAAACAAATTAATGGCCTTCACGATTTTAATGGGTACATATGGTTCCTGGACTTCATACTGAAAGCGTCACAGCGTCACAGTTTCATAATTACACTATTTACAATGTCCGTATCTAAAACCAGTGATGCCAAAACTTAACATTGAGAAAATTTTAAATTCTCACACCAGAGCCTCTCACGTGCATAAATATGAATTAATTAATAATTCGGTACATTTTTTGTATAGTAGCGTTTATTCTTATTTTTCTACGCTTTTTCAGCTCTAAAACTCAAACCCTAATCTGCTTCTTTTTTTTAATCCACCGGACCCCCACCCATATCCCTCTGCTCCCGTCGAATGGGCGCCACTGTTTATACTTCTGACATACTTCAGCTCTACTTCAGATATACTTCTAAGCTACACTTCAGCAATACTTTTACTATACTTAGACTAAACGTTGTTATACTTTAACTATATTTAAGCTATACATCCACTATACATCATTCAAGTAGACATGACGTATGGGATCGTCTCATATACCATACTTTCCCGGGTGAAAATATTTGGTCTTCGTTTTGTCTTGCGTACAGACTAATCCAAGACAATTTCAGGGTATTCTGTATGCCTAGCTCGTGAGACGAAACCAGATTATTTTTGATGCCTCAAGACGAATAACATTTATGTCTTGAGACAAGATTATTTGATTTGGAAAGAACCTAGGAGATTTAAAACTCGAAGACAAGCCAAAAGGTTCCGAAGGCCTCCGACGGACACAACTAATCTGCTTTAAATTTTACAGAATGTTTATATTATTCATCCTCATTGTATTTATTTTTTATGTATTATTAAGTTTGTCAGCAAAAATTACGTTCTTTGAGGTTAAAGGTGTAAATAAGTAGCAATGTGTTGATTAATGACCAGTAATCAATACACTTCTACTTATTTACACCTTTAACCTTATATTTGGACCCTGGTCAACAACATACCATCTTATATATTATGTTCTTTGGATCGAGAATCTAAAAATGTTGTCCATTTTGGCCTATCCCCAACAGTTCACTGGATACTTGCAGAAAATGACAGTATCAAACTTTTTATAGAAAATTTTATATGTCTGTAGTTGTTGAGGCCAAAAGGTTCCGAATTTTCAATTTAAAAATCAATTATTACAAAACTACACGTTTTATCGGTTGTAAAATGTTAATCCTTAGCAGATGTAAACTGTTTGGTCCCACCCAATCTACAAATGGCAGTCTCTGCTAGTAGTAACAAAAACAATACATGAATAATCCTTCCGTGTATCAAGACAAATCGACCTGGTCTTTCCTTGTGACAGTTACAGCCATAAATGCCAGGAAGAAAATTCCTATACGATTTTCCAGATGTTTTTCTAGATCACTTCCATACAACATTTTTTTTACACGGGTATTAGTTGCTCCCATCGGGACCCTGCGGTGGTTGTATAACCTGTTTCTTCTTTAATTATATATATATATATATATTCGGTTTTGATTCCTTGGGATTCGAACCGAAGGGCCTATGACAAAGCCACCGGACGCGTCCTCGTGTTGCGGATAGAGGGTCCCTATACCAAGGGTTTCTGCTGAATATGGTTACAATAATTAATAAGCAGTCGCGGACAATTGTCC
>CAKNYM010039447.1:0-22139 GCA_932195095.1 Andricus curvator
ATTTGGTTACATTTAAATATATTATCTTCTAGAATCGAGCCATTATTGTATTTATTTCTAATTTGAATTCTCCCGGTTTATCCCAATAATTAGAACGACAGGAACCGGCCAATCACGAGAGTCAGAACTCACCTATGGGCTGGGCTCGTAACACAAAAAAAAGGTTTGCGCCACCAACCACCACTTTTTGAACTAATCTGCACCCCTCTGTGCCCCGCCTAAACCCACTCTTCGGCCATTTTTATTCACACAGTCGTATAGGCCTGGAGTATGCGATAATTATCGCATGCGACATACAAGCAGTGCTGCCGCATTTCGAAAAAGCTTTATAGCCAATAGAAAGCATGTTTCAAAGGAAAAAGAAACAAAATTTGCATGCGCTACATACGAATCCATGATCCAATAAATACATGGTCTAGCCACTTGAGGGCCCCGTTTCGTCCAAGTCACGCAACCGCTTAATTCCACCATTTTGTTATTATGACCGCGCAGTTTGAGTTTGACGCGTACTCTCTATACGACAAACTATTATAGGAAAATGAGTATGTAGGAAGAAATGTTATGAAAATATTGAGATAATGAATTCCAAAAAAACTAGGAATGAGTACTGAATGATGTATATCAGACATAAAGTAAAGAAAAGTTATTATTAAAATAGTTAAAAGATTTGGTGACAAGTTTATTAAAGCATCAAATTTAATCTTCAAAATTGGTTTGAAATTTTGTTTTGATAAAAACTGCCTAATTTCATTGGATTAAATATTAATTTAAGTTCTTTTACATTAACAATTATTGAATTAAGTTATACTTACATAGGGCTACCATCCGTCCTGGTTTTTCGGGAAATGTCCTCTTTTTTCGAGGTCTGTCCTGGTGTCCTGGTGTTTTCTTGAAAATAGGCAAAATGTCCTGGTTTTTTACGAAACCAAGATTTTTGACAGCAAATATTTTATATTTTTATTTTCTACATATAAATACAATAAGTTATAAGTTTAATAATAAAAAATTATACTTATATTATTAAATAGATAATTAAATTATTAAATGACAATATAATTACAATAATACATTATTTATACCATTTCCTATACTTTAGTTTTTTTCGGGATAGCTTGAAAATTTTTGAGCGTCCTGGTTTTTCACCCGACCCAGATGGTAACCCTAACTTACATACTCAAGTTGTTTGAACATAACACGTACAACGTCAAACATAACCTTACATTTAAGGGAAAACACTATATTATTCCTAATCACAACGAATTTTCGCACACGAATTTCCATCTCGAGTGGGTAGCACCCACTCGAGATTTTCGTGCGATAATTGTCATATGCGACATCAAATGTCGCATGCGAGATGAACTCAAGAATACCATTTTCAATCTCGCACGGCTTCTCGCATGCGAGATCTAGGGTCATCGATTCAAGAATAGGGCCCCTGAAACTCACTGAAAGATTACTAAAATATTACTAGATTTCACTAAATTTGGCGGAGGTGTGAATGGATATTTCGATATGTTGGTCGGTTGACGACCGATTGACGCAAGGTGTAAAAGAGCCTTAATTTACGTCATGTAGGAAACTGAGGGTGGCGTCCCATGGCAGGGTCAATCTTGGCGCAAAACGTCAAATCACTAGATATTTCAACCAATGATATTCTCCTAGTAATCCACAGAAACACAGTCATTGGCTGTAATGTCTGGTGATTTACGGTTTTGCGTTTTGCGCTTAGTTTGACGCTGCCATGGGACGCCACCCTGATGACGTAAAATACCAGGTAAATTACCGTAGCAAACCAAGTAAATTACCACGAGTATTTTACTTACCAGTCCATGGCCCTAACCATGACATTCCGAAGTTTCCCAGCTAACACAGTTACTAGTCCGAATAGTCACATAATTGTAACAAGATTAAAAAAACCAGTCACTGGTGACTTCCATGCTGGTCACCCAGTGACAATATATTTCCCACTCAAAGTAGTAACAAATTACAAGCGAAGCAGGTAACATTATCCCGCCATTGTAATCACATGCTTGTAACAAAGTGATGTTTGGAAACGCAACGTGCAATGACAGCTTAACCTCAAAATATACATCGTTTCGGAATTATAATTATGAATATTTTTGCAAAAATGTTGGAAAGGAACATAATTAAACGATAAATAAGTTCCAGAAAAGGGAGATAATATGTGAACAAAGCTTTTATAAAAAAACAGATATTTATCAGCTGAACCCTTACGAAAAAGAAATTACATTATAGAGGTTAGACCCAAAATGTATATGTATAAATGAAGATCGCTGCCGGCTGTTACCGCCATGTTACTAGTCTGACAGGGAACGGTTGCAAACAAGCCTCCCTAGTAAACTACGGCGATTATGCCGTTACCTGCTAGGAGACTGAGATACAAGTAACAATTCCTCTGATAACATGTGATCATTCAGGAACCTTTCAGGATGGTAACAGGTTAGCTGGGTTATCTCCAAAAACACAAAAACTTAAGCAAAAGATGTTGAAATGTTGACAAAAATTCTTTTGCACGCTCCTGAAAGAAAGCATCACGTGATGTGCAAGTATGTAACTCTATAAATATTTGTTGAGTAGAATAGAAAAATTGAACTTTGAGATTAGAGTATTTATTCAATTTAATTAGGGAGATTTTGCATAGCGTTTCGTAGAATACGGTAAACGTTAAACGATACGCTAACGAACGTCGGATAGCGGAAAACGTTAACGCTAAACTCGTAGAGCATGCGCAGAAACGTCTTCACGTGACTTTAGCGTTTACCGTATGCTACGGCAGGCCTGTCCAAGTAGGGGAAAACTGCCCATTTGCCAGATGGGAATTTAACACCACTGCCGACCTCTACTCATTCAACTTCACGAGAGCGACCACCCCCCCCCCCCCCAAGCCTCTGGACCTGAGAAGAGGGACGTGGTGGTGGAACTCGAACATGTGGCGAATGAGCAGTTTTCCCCTACTTGGACAGACCTGTGCTACGGAACGATATGCAAAATCTCCCTATTGCCAGAAAAATTTGTTTGATCGGTTGACGATTGACAGCAAACAACAACTTTGAGTTGAGGCTAGTCCTTACGCATGCGTCGTCAAGCATATGTTCAAATTTTGTGACGACTTCCGCACACCGGTTGGCCCTAGTCGACTGGTGGGGGTTCACATGTCCCAACTGAGGATCTCTACGTAGGTTAGAGTTTTTATATTCTCGGTAATTTAAAATTGGGTAATATTACCGGTAACATACCGGTATGTTACCGAGGGTTCGAGAATTTATGAGAATATTCAATTATAATGTTTTTTTGTTGTTTTTAAAAGTAATTATACACTGAGCAAAGAATTCCCGTGTAGTTCGGGTTTACACCCCAATAGTTCGGGTGGTTTATCTTTTTTTTTGTTTCACACGAAGGTTTGGTGCGCTTGCACTACTGAGACGTGCGATCACCCGAACCATTCGGGTGCTCAACCGAAACAGCAGCAACCGAAGTGGTGGGGAGCCCGCCCCAATGCTTGGGGAGCTTGCACGAATGATTCAGGAGATTCGAGTCGTGAACCGCGTTGGATGTTGCGCGTTCGACGTTTGCGCATATTCGCTAATGGCCGCAGCTGATGAACATCAGGTTCTTCCCGAATGTCACTCTTTCTAGGTTATGTCGAATTTATTGTTCATCACTCATATTTATACTAACGGAGCATTCTAAGATTAGGTAAATCACATAATTGAAAACTCGATAATGTACATGTAGTGCTTTAGGACAGGGTTGAACTGTAATCATCAACGTGTAAGATTTTTAATTGATTCCAGTTATCTAACGACCTTAATCATTCGTGCCACTAGCCGAATCATTCGTGCAAGCTCCCCAAATATTGGGGCGGGCCCCCCACCACTTCGGTTGCTGCTGTTTCGGTTGAGCACCCGAATGGTTCGGGTGATCGCACGTCTCAGTAGTGCAAGCGCACCAAACCTTCGTGTGAAACAAAAAAAAAGAGAAACCACCCGAACTATTGGGGTGTAAACCCGAACTACACGGGAATTCTTCGCTCAGTGTATAACGTTCATGATGTTATAGTTAATTTTTGATCATTCGGTATATTTTTTAAATATTTGTTATTACAAAAAATATACCAAATGATCGAAAATTAACTATAATATCTTGAAAATTTATTCACAGTGGTCGACAACCCTTCAACATCTAAAAAATTCAGTAATTAAATAATAATAATAATAATAAATCTTTATTGAGTTTGTAACAAGAAGGATATGTACATGGCAGTCAGAGTTAATATAAGAACCCAAAGGGCGAGGTACAGCTTAAAGCTGCTTTCAAACCTAACCTAAACCTAACCCTGTTGGCGCTTATAGAATAAATTATAAACAGCGCCGTATAATAGGGACATCCACAAAAATTTTGTTTTCCTTATAGTTGAGCTTTTTATAAACTTTGACTCCCAAAGAATTAAAATGTGAAATTAAAACTTAATTTAGTTTATTTAATATTTTATAATAATTTATTAAAAAGTGATAAAATATCCACCGTAAATGTCGATTTATAAAAGAAAACATGTGGCGCCCTCACAGCTCGAAACACGTGGTGTGACGTCACGCGCCGCCAAAACCAAAGAAAATACATGGTCAGTTTGATAAAAACAATCGAAATCATTAATTATCAACGTTTTTTGGCAAAAAGGGTTTATTTTTATGAAGTATCAATATGCCTGGATACGTTAAAGCCAGTTCGGAAAATTTGCCAAAAGTGAGTACACTTATGATAAGTGATTTCTGTGCGAAGTGCTCCAGTTTCAATGTTGCTGAGACTCGAGGAGTGAAAGCGAAAAAGTATTCAAACCGTTGTATTGTATAATTGAATTTAAAGTTAGTTATTTGATCAAGATTATAATATCGTATTTATTTTAGTTTAAATAAAAAAATAGAAAGGAAACGAAATAATCGACTATAGATGTTGACATAGAGCGAGCTTTAATCTCAAAATTCAATACTTTTATTTTGCACTTGATAAAATATAAGAATTAAATATATATTCGCTCTTTAGTGGACACTCTTTTTTCAAAATAGCAGCATGATTCCAAAGTTAAAAAATGTCTAATTTTATAATACTTGTTACGCAAATAAACAATTTGATTTTAAGGTTAAAGTGCACATACGTCCCGGCATTCCATGTATATAAGACTGTTGAATATCAGTCAAGTACGGGTTTTATGTTATCAAAAAACCATATTTTATCGTTTTCTATTTTAAATAAAAATATTTGCTTGCGTTGAAATGATCTTCGCAACAAAATATACTGTTGACATTAAGACGTGGTAGGGCACACGTCACGACGAACAATTTTGTACCATTTTTTTCGTTCCTCACCTTTGGGTATAGATATGAATAATTTTCCTGAATTTTTGACATACGTGTTCTTGCATTGAGACACAAAACACCAGTAGTAGCGCTGATTTTTTTGCATTTTTATGAAAAAAACGTGAATCTCCCAGCTTATTTACAAGCGTTTGGCGGCTAGCTACGTCACATCAAGATGGCGGAATGGGCGCGACAGGAATAGGAAATTTAAATGTGTACAAATTTTTCCTGTTCAAATATAAATTCTAAAAAAAGTTTTTTTTTACACTATGCTGGTTTTATTAGTGATTTTAGAGCATATACTTTAATATGCAACAAAAAAAAAATTAGTGGATGACCCTATTCTCTTGCAATACTGCAAAAACTTCAAAAAATAAATTGTTTATATTTGAATAAATATAAATAATAAAAATAATTAAATCAAATAAGCAATAATTATTTATTTTAAAAACTGTTCACATGTGTAATATTTAGTAGTTTTTTATTTAAACTAAATAATGTGATATTTTTAAACTGAAGATAAGGTGTTCTTAGCACCTCTACACTTTTAAAGAAACATCTCAATACAATAATACCAGTTTCTATCTTTTTTAGAAATTTGTCTTTGGCGCACAAAATAAAAAATGTTGGAAAAGCAAATGGATAATGAAAGCAAAGTTGTCGTTACTAGAAATGCGCTTAACGGAAGTTTGGAAGTTGAAAAAAATAAATTCTCGCCGAGAACGAACGTCCAGTAAGTTACCCGGTAACTTACCAATATTACTGTACGTTACCAGGGTAATTTACCGGACTCAAAACTCTACCTAGGTCCTAGACTTATGTTCAGCCCTATGCATCGACCGCGTAGGTGTATGCAGTAGTAGATTTTCTTAGCATCCGGGCCAGTGAACTAATCTGACAGTTGACGCTCCGATCAGCACGGCTCACTTTTGCATTTCAATGCCTGGGAGAAAAGCATAAAATAATAAAAAACTTGGAACTGTTTCCAAATTTTGACCGGAAATATTTTTTTTTTAGTATTAATAAGCGTAATAGTGATTAATCATTCAAAAATCGTCACGGAAACTAGCAGCTGAATGGTGGTAAAATTAAATACTTGGATCAGCATTCTGAGATTTTAAATTTTATGTTCTATTATAATTTATTTTGTGTTTTTATTAAAGAATTGTTAGAATTTGAAAGTTTTTAATTGTTCTAAATTATATATAATTCTTATTTCTATACAATTTTTGTCAAAATTATGAATGATTTAAATATGTAAATGCTCAGTTATGTATGTATGTATGTATATTTAATCTCTCCCTTTTACGGGTTTGAGGGTCTCCGCTCCCTGTACATATATTTACATTCCATCCTTAATCTAACTTAACCGCTGCTCATATTCTAATGCTTCGCCTTACTAATTATACTAATTACTAATAACTACTAATTACTAATAATTCTTAAAATTCTAAAAAAAGAGCGATCTTCCAGGGCTTCCGTTTCCTCTTACCATAAAGTACATTTTCAACGATTTTAAAATTTTACTTTTTGCTAGTTATTTTCCTTTTTAGGATTAAGCGTTTGGCTCTACCATGTTCCCTTGCTTTCTCTTATTTCTTTCAATTTCTTCATCCACGTCACTCCCTGTCCATTAACATCCAAAATCCATCTCACAGACTCATCCACACTCAACTGTCCATCTTCCGCTCCTGTACACCTCTCTAACACATGTGCCCATGACTCCATTTCGTATCCACATACTCTACACAAATTTTCCTCTTCCTCCATCCAATATATACAAGCTCTCACTCCTCCCATTCTAAACCGTACCACCCTGTTCCATTTGTCTTCCTTTTTTATTTTTTGCAAATATTCTGGTTCTGTTAACCCTTTGACCATCATATACCATCTATTGTACCTCGAATCCATAATCTTTCTCTATCTCTCTTCTCCTTGTCTTACTAACAGCTCTAATTCTATGATCTGCCAATCCAGGACCCCTTCTTTTATTTCACAAGCCCTCCTCATTTTTTTCCTTTCTTCCTCCCATTTCGAATTTCCCAAATTGCCTCTCGTCTCCTTGTTTCGAACTTCGTCCAAGCATACTTGTGCTATTTTCCTCCCCTCTCCCCTTTTCAACTTCTCTTCAAACCTCCAGGCTCTCTTAATTTGTCTAGTTACCATTTTTTCCCTTCCTAATTCTTCCCTTAACATGTATCCTGGGCAACTCCAACTAACCCCCATTACCCATCTCAGAAATCTCTCATGCATGCTTTCCACTTTCCTATGTTCCTTCCATCCCCAGACCTCCACTCCATAACACAACACCGCCCAGACCAACGCATCAAACAACCAAACCCTCATTCTTCAATCGTCATTGAACCTTCTCTTTCCTATACCCCATACTTGGCCCATTACTTTACTCGCACATTCGATTCTTTTCCTCACCTGCACCTCGTTTCCCCCTCCGGCCTCAAACCAAAAACCTAAGTAACAGAACTCCTCCACCCTTTCCACTATTTGTCCGTTCATCTTCCAAACGTAACCTATTTTGGTCTTTCTACTTCTAAAGCACATCACCTTGGTCTTCCCTACGTTCACCGTCAGTTCTTTTGATCCCACATACTCTTCGACAATTCTTATCATTAGGTCCAACCCCTTCTCATCGTCTGCTAATAGAACTACGTCGTCTGCGTATGCTAGAGAGTATAGTTTTCTATTACCCAAAATCGTTCCCCCTTTCCCTTTCTCCTTTAGCTTCTCCTCTAAGTCTGCCAGCAGCATATTGAAGAGTAGCGGACTCAACGGGCACCCTTGCCTTAGACATCTTCCTGTCCAGAAAACCTCCCTCTTTTTCCACCCTATCTTCACCCTAATCCTGGTTTCAGTAAAAATTTCCTTTATCCTCTCCACCAACCCTTACTCTATTCCCCTCTCTTTCATTGCCTGCCATAGCACTTTTCTGTTCACTGAGTCGAAAGCTGCTTTAAAATCTACGAACAAGGCGACTAATTTCCCTCTTTTTCTCCCTAAATTTCTATTAACCAAGTAGTTGAGTACGTAAATGTTATCTATAGTCCCCAACCCTTTTCTAAATCCCGTCTGATTGTGTGGGATACTTTCTTTTTCTCCTATCTGACTCTCTAACCTTTTTCTTAGAATTTCTGCATATATTTTATAGCCCACTGGCATGAGAGTGATTCCTCTGTACTCCTCTACCTTCTTGCCCTCCCCTTTCTTCACAAGCGGTACTACCAGCCCTGTCATTCACTCCTCCGGCCACCCTTCTCGTTTCCAGACCTTGTTGCAGATCTTCCACATCCCTTCCCTAACCCCTTCTCCTCCATATTTCATCGCTTCGTTCTCCATGCCATCCTCTCCTGTAGCCTTGTTTCTTTTTAGTCTATCTATTGCCTCATCCACTTCTTCTCTTGTTATTTCGTTCCCTTCCTCCATTTCTCCCTGCACTATCTTTCTATTTTCCCCCTTGATCCTATTTTGCTCACCCCCTAACAGACCCTTGAAATAATCCGTCCCCTCACTCATTTTTATTTCTTCATTCACGCCCTTCCTTCCTCCTCTTTCCCTTTTTATCACGTCCCAAACCCTACCTTCTTTGATCGCTTTTTCTACTTCTTCCTTATATTTCTCTTTTCCCCTTTACCTTTTCCTTTCCAGCATCCTCTCATGTTCTCTTCTTCTCCTGTTGTACTCCCCCTTCTCCATTTCCCCTTTTCTCCATTTTCTTACACACTCTTTCATTCTGTCTTTACTCTCGGTGCATTCCTCGTCCCACCAGCCTCTCTTTCTCTCTTTTCTTTCTTCTTTTGTACCTATCTCATCCCTTACCTTCTCAATCGACCCTTTCAACCTTTGAATTAACGAGTCTAAACCCTCCTCTTTTTCATACCTAACATTCTTCTTTTCCATTTTTTGTTTAAACTCTTTTAATGTATCTACCCCCAGACACCCATTTTCGTGTTCCTTTCTCCCCCTCTTTCCCTTCTCCCTCTGCCGCGCTTACGGATGCCACCTTTCAGTGTAGCTATTACTGGGAAGTGCTCGGACCCTATCTCATTCCCCACATTCATACTGCCTATCATATTCCTCATTCTTTCTTCCGCCAGGATGTAGTCTATTACTGTTTCTCCCTTACCTGTAAATGTGATCTCTCCTTTCTCATCCCCTTTCATATTGCATTCAAGTCACCTCCTATCAAAACCAACTCTTTCTTCTTTTCCTCCATCTACCTCCTTATTACTCTCCAACCTTCCTCTTCCCCTCTTCTTCTATATACACAAACCACCGCTATTTTGACTTTTCCAATTATTATCCTTCTTACCATTGTTCCATCCTTTTCCTCCCTGTCCTCCTCTATTCTTCCTTTTACTACCAATTCTTTTCTCATCCCTGAGCCCATACCGCCCATCCCTCTACCTTTGACGTGTTCCTTTCTTGTTTCTTGCATTGTCCATACATAACCTTTAGGTAACATCCTTTTCATCCCCTTCAAGTCCTTCTCATCCGCCCATGTTTCACTCATCATAATCACATCCCACTTTTCTAACTCCCTCCAAAATCCTTCGTTCTTGTTCTTGAAGCCTGACACATTCCAGAAAGCTATTTTCACGGTTTTCTCTTCCCTTACCTCACCTATGCTCCTCACTTTTCTTCCGCCTTGCCGTTTGGAAACCCCTCTGTTTTATCTCTAAACTCTTTTGCCTCTTCCTTTTTTCTACCATTCTCAGTTCTTTTTCCCTTTTTCCTTATTTCTTCGAATTCTTCGTCCCAGAACCATTCCTCCCCATTTATCCATAATCTGTTTCTCCCTATCCATACCATGCGCCCCTTTTTCCTCTCTACCCATGCCCTCTGCTCTATTTGCCATCTTCTTTTCCTCTCCCTCCATGTCAAATCCTCATCAATTCTTTCCCTTCTACCCCTCAATATTTTTTTTGATCCATAATTTTCTTTTTCTCCTCCTCACTCCCTACCTTCACTAGAAACATTCCTTCTTTTCCTTCTTTCGTCCATCATATTCTCTTAACTCCTTCTACCCTTACTTGAACTCCAATATCTCTGATAAGATTTTTGATTTCCTCTTCCCCTGTTTCACTCTCCACTGTCAGTCCCTTAACTACTATGTTATTCTTTCTCTTTGCCCTCATTCCTGATTTCTAAGTTGTTTACCCGTTCTTCCAACTGTTTTATCTCACTATTTCTCTGTTCGTCAACCTCTCTGTGTCTGTTCTCTATGCTCTCTAGTGTACCCCATACCTTGTCTTTCTCCTCTTTCTAGAGTTTATCCCACTCTTCCCACTTTTCTCTTACTTTTATCACTTCCCCCCTTACGTCTTTCCCCTGCCTATTCATATCCCTATTCATATCATCCAGTCTCTTCCTGGTTTCCTCTCTAAACCCTTTTATGAGTGCCTCTAGTTTATCAAACATTTCCCCATCCCCCCTATCTCTGTCTGGTGTTCTCCGTTTATTCCGAACTTTCTTGCTTTCCTTGTCCCTTTCTAATTCATCGTCCCCTTCCTCTCTTTTTCTTTTATCTTCCCCTTCACTGCTCGTCGCGCTCACTTTTTTTTGCCATTTATCTAGACTCCTGTTCGAGCCCGCGCTACCTAGTTTGTTGAGGCGCTGTAAGTTTGAATGTCTCCCACGACTATGGCCCGTGCCTGATCCCCTTCTCTCTGCCGTTCCCCCCCTGGTCAGCGTCACTAACGTCTCCTCGTAGCCAGTGATGGGTAAGTAAAATACTCGTGGTAATTTACTTGGTTTTCTACGGTAATTTACCTGGTATTTTACGTCATCAGTTTTCTACATTATGTAAATTACGTCTTGTTCTATATATGAGGGCGCTATCTCTGAGGCGGGAAATTGAAAACTTGAATCAGACAGCCAATCAGAGGTTTTCTACATCTATTTTACGCATTCGAGGTATTTCACGAAAAATACCTCCTTTAGGTATTATACGTAAAAAACTTCCAGTTACGCGTAACTGCACATCCCTGGTTGATATTATTATTTTTTAATTAACAATAAAGGCATTAAAAAAACCCTTACGAATGCCGATACCAGAAATCCAAAAAAGTGAGGTTATGCACAGTTCTACAGGTCCGCCATCTTGGCACGTAATTTACTAGGTAATTTACCTGTTTTCGACGTAAAATACTTCAATTAGGTATTTTACGTCAAAAACCTCCAGTTACGCGTAACTGCACATCCCTGCTCGCAGCTACTGTCAACTTCCGCACTCTCAACCTGCTGTTCTGTGCGATCGTCTACGTCCAATAGCTGTCGCTCTCTGGCCCCCCATTTGTGGGTTTCGTTCCGCCGGCATCCTACCTACCCAGTGCTCCGCGACGTTTCCCGCTCCTTACTCTCCTATCTCTTGCCCCCCCTTGCCAATCAACTATCTTTCGACTCCTAACCTCAAAGATTTCGCACGCTCCAATTTTCACTTCACACAACTTACTTTCACCCTTTACACCTTTGCCTTCACTCACCCTTCTTCCTTTACACCTGATCTCCGCACTCACTGTCCTTTTTGCATTCACACACGCTGATTCCCTTCACCAAAGCCAAAAAACCAACACTTGACACGAAAGAGTTCTCTCACGATCGGTACCGGAAACAGAAGCTGTAAATGCTCAGTTATGAATATTTATTAAAGTAAATAAATATAATTGAAATAAAATAATTAATAATATAATATTTTTTTATTATTAATTCAGGGTGGCCGTTTTCATCAAGGAAAAAAATTTCTGGTCATTTCTCGGTTTTTTTCAGGTTTACAAAAAAAGTTAGATGACATCTTTGCTGTTTTATCGATAGATATCGTTTTTAATTAACCCAAGTACTATAATTGTAAAGAAGATTTTTTTATTGGCATTACCCAGATAACATTCTGTTAGCACACTGATGGCGTATGTGCACGCAGATCTGTGGATCGACGCGCAGATTGTGCTCTCACCTGATGAGACATATGCGTCATCAATTGCCTAGCATATGTCTAGCAGAATCTGATGCATAATCTGCTACGCATATCGCTAGCAGATCCGACGCATATCTGCGACAAATATAAAATATTAAAATACATGCAACTTATATAAATGTAAAATAAAAAGCAAGTAATATATTTCATAAACATTTTATTTAAATATATGAAAAATATTTTTATATACAAAAAATGCGAAATTCCAATTCGCACTAGTGTGGACTTTATGTATGCGCAGTAGATGGAGTGTGGACTATACGGGTTAAAATGAGAACAAAAAGGAATATCATGAATATCATGTTGGTTCGCCGGTACATGTGCACGCATGAGTGCACATGTACCGACGAACCATACGTCTTGAATTGCGATTTCAAGGGAAAAAACCGCAATTCCAAGATTTTTTGAAAATAGTGCAATCTTTCGATGTAATGGAAGTTGGAAAAAAGATCACGGCACACAACATAACCCGATTTTATAATTATTAAGAAATTGGACGATTTCACGCGTTTGTATGCTGCGTTGGATTTTCACGCCATGCGACCTGTATGTAGCAAAGGAAAATAGTTACCTTGACTTTTAATCCGTGTTATCTAACCACGCAGCACCAAATGATGCAAATAAGTGCGAAAACAACGCGACTCACTTGCGAGCTCGATGACATTCGCAAACTGGACATTTGCCGGCATGCGCGCGCATACCTCGAGAAATGGTTCCCGCGAATTTTAAAAAACTATCATATTCAAAGAAATCTTCATTTGAGTAGACTAATGAATTTTTTGTAATACTGATGTTGATTTGACGAACTTCATTAATCTATTTTTATAATATTCAATACATTCATGATGGCCTGGAAACATGGAGGAGATAAATAATTTTTTTAACAACGTTGTGTATGAATACCGGTACCGACAAAGAAAATGCGCGATATCACTTAAAAAATAACAAAAATTTGGTTATATTTTAAAAATTAATTTTGCCAGAAGAAAAATAAAGATAGAAATCGTAATTTTGAAAATTTTGAAAATTTTTCGAAATAAAGTAAATTTTTGGATACTTTATATTTTTGTGCATTTCCGGAAAATGAACGAAACTTAAAGTTTTCAGTTTTTCAACATTTCAAAAGTTTAAAAAAAATCCCAAAATTTTTTTAATACATATTTCCGAAATTTCCAAAAATCCACAAAATTTAAAAAAATCCATATTGTTTTGAAAATGGTTTATATAACTTTGTAATAAAATTTAATTTTATAAGTAATAACTATAGGAAAATTAAATGTTATTAGAAAGAATTCTACCCTCATAGTGACTGCAGACTCTGCGTCACATTCTCACGGTATTGTGTGATGCAGAGTGTGTTGGCCAAATGCGACTCATAGCGCTCGCAGATGTGTGCTCGACAGTCCATGCTGGCGAGATGAGTGCGTTATTGCACGCAGAACATGACAATCACAATCTGCGGGTGATCTGCGTCGCACAATTGTTATCTGGGATAGGGTCGATAATATTTATTTGCTTTGTATTCTGCAATCAATTAAAAAAATATATATTTATTTTTAAATAAAATAAAAATTAGATTTTTTATGTTTGGTCCCGGACTGACTCACTGGACTCGTCAGTAACGCTATGTGAATCAGTCCTACCTTATACATTTTAATAGATCTAAATTCATTATAATATATTTTTTCCAAAACCACATTTTTTAAGTTTGTTTGTGAATTTAATAAATTTTGCAGTCAATAATATACTGTCCAAAACAAGTCTCAATTCGCGCAGTTGTAACAAGAATAATACACAAGGATAGAAATATTGGAAGAGAAGGAAAAGGTAGAAAATTACTGAGGATAAGTTTAAAATTCCTTTTTTGGTTCACTAATCAACTCACTAACCTAATCATAATTTCTTTTCAGCTTGGTAAATCTTGATCTTTCAATTTAAGGTTTGGCCCTTACCCGGGGCCGAAATAACATTAAAAAAATTTGTTGTGTTTTAAAAAAAATCAAATCAAAATTTATATCAATTATATTGCCAACGGCCATACCACGCTGAAAACCCCAGTTCTCGTCAGATCACTGAAGTTAAGCAGCGTTGGACGCGGTTAGTACTTGGATGGGTGACCATTCAAGAATACTGACATGAGTGCTGTTAGCACATCGTGGGTGTGATGAGCCCACACTTGTAGTTATTTATAACTACAAGAAAAACCTAGAAACACTACCCGAATCGGGTAGTGTCACGCCTACCCTGAAAGGGAAATGGTTTAATGGTATATATATATATATATATATATATATATATATATATTTAGTTTAAACCCCTATCTGTGGTAGAAATGCACTATATTATTGATTGCAAAATTTAATAAATTTACAAACAAACTTCAATTTTTTGTTGTTGAAAATATACATTATAATGAATTTAGATCATTAAAAATGTATAATGTAGGACTGATTCCATAGCCTTACTGACGAGTCCAGTGAGTCAGTCCAGGACGGTATATGAAAAATCTATTTTTTTAAATAAATATATATTTTAAAATTAATTGCAGAACACAAAGCAAATGAATACTATCGACCCCAATCTCAATAAAAAAATCTTCTTTACAATTACAAAAAAAGATTCGAACTCTTGAAGCTAAAATTTTTTTCATTAAAAATTATAAAAACTGAACTGCAAATCAAAACACTTAAAGTGGAACATTTTTGAATTTTTTACTTTTAAAATTAAAGCCTATTTTTTAAATGTAAATGCTTGATTAATAAATCATTGTTAAACTTTTATGAATTGTACAATTGAAAGATTTAAAAAATATATATAAATCCACACTATCATTTTCAATTCTCTTAATTGAAGAATGAATCAACAAATTTATAGATTGTAAAAATTATATCTTTTTAAGCAATTTAAAGTTAGAAACATTAAAACTTGAAAGATTAAATTTTGTTTTAACTAAAAACTTTTTAAAATAGAAGTAATATTATATTAATTTTAGGTCCTTGAAAATGAATAATTGTTCAATATTTTTATTCATACACCAAACATTGTTTTGAAATCTATTTTAAATGTTCTCTCAAAATTATTATTTAAATAAAAAATCATTACAAAATTTTTCCAGCAATCTTAAGAAAATTGTTGTATCATCTTGAAACCTCTCAAAATCTTCAAACAGCTTCAAAATTTTAATTCGAAAGATTAAGAAATCTACATTTTGTTAATGATTTTTTGGAATGTCTTCAAATTTCTAATTTTTTTAAAAATTCGAAGTTTTTTTTCAAATGATCCTAATTTTTTCTAGAACTTTTATTAAATCCTGGAAAATTAAAAAAAAAGAATCACTTAAAATGTCCCAAATTATTTTTTGACAACTATGGATGCCTTTTGAAATCCTTTTTAATATTCTGTTAAAATTATTTTTTTTAAATAACAAGTTATTTAAAATTTTCCCAAGAATCATAAGAAATACGTTTTTATTATCTTCAAACTTTTCAAAACCCTTGAAAAGCTTCAAAGTTTTATTTTGAAATCTTCAAAAATCTATGTTTCGTTTTGATAATTTTTTGGGATCTTTTCATGTTTAAAATTATATTTGATTTTTTTCAAAATTTCTAAATATCTCTTCAACTTACTCGAGTTTTTCCTAAATGAATAATTGTTCAACTGTTATTGATACAAAAAAAATCAACAATTTCACTTACGCATAACAAATTATTTAAAAAGAATAATTAAAATTTTAGCATTCAAAGATTAAATTTAGCTCTCTGAAATTTCATTTTATTTATAATGGATCATTTTATATAAGCAGTCAAACCTTGCTGAATATTAAAAAATTGTTCCTTTTCTTAATTAAAAATTTCCAAATTGAATGGGTTAAAAATGGAATATCCGGATCTTGTGGTACGAGAGAAAAGTGATTATTTGCTTCATTATTGTCGTAGCCCGAGTTGCAACCAAGAGCTATAACCTTATATCCTATGTTTTCCACTCTTATTATTTTGCACACACTTATTAAAAAATATAGAATCTTCACTGTACTACACATTCCTTGACTTCCTTTTATGAATTTCTCCGATAAAACCCATTTATTTAATTAATTATAAGTTTCGCCCATGCAACACAATACAAATCTCAGCCGTCCTGATTGGAGCGCGAACTGTCGGATTAGTTCACCGGCCGGACGCTAAGAAAATCAGAAAAGTGGGGGCGATGCATGGGGCTGCTTATGGTGCAGTCCCATGTGGGCAGAAAAAGGCGGTTTAAAGCAGGAACTCATGAGAGTGAAATAGACGGACAGATCGATTTGTCTCTTTCACTCTCATGAGTTTCTGCTTTACACCGACGTTTTCTGCCCACATGGGACTGCACCTTGAGCGTAGAGGGAAGATAGGTATAGAGTAGAATTCTGAGTCGGTTATATTACTTTGAGAACGGTAACGAGAATATTACCGATAATATAACCGGCGGATAAATTCTTTGAGAATTTATGAGGACGATCCAAAGTCGACATAACCCCAAATTTCAACTCAATTTTTGATAAATTGGCGGTAAATGCAAATTTAGATAGTTTACAATACAAAATGTTAATACTGCAACAGTTAAACTTCTTCTATGTATTTTTCTACATTTATAAACACCATATATTTATATAAGTAAATAACTTATGTGTAACTATGTAAATAACGTAAACAATAATAATATTCTTAACGCATTGTTAAAAATAATAAATTCTCCTAAATTCTGTCATATTCTCCGTTATATAACCCGAACTTAAATTCTCGAGAATTTAAGAACTCTAGTATAGAGGCGGCAATGCAGGGGGCAGCTAGAGACACGCTAAGGGGAGTGAGACGACAGGGGAAGGCTTAGTTAGGTTCAGTTTGGGAACAAGCTACGCGTGGCGCTAGTGCCACGAACCTGTTACGGATCAAAGATATTATGGGGACGGCAATTTGTCAAGCTCAGCCTAGACGGCAGCACCGTGAGTGGAGATATACCTTGTACGCAGGCACAAGCAGAGATGGGTTGTGACATGTCACTCGAGGTTTTCTACGTGTAATACATAAACGACGTAATATATGTAGAAAATTGTAGAAAACTATGTATAATACATATCAAAGATGGCGGACGTAATTCACGTGGGCTCGGATAGAGCATAATATAATCTCACTTTTTTTAATTATGCTTACGTGTACCTAAAGACCTGAAATCTGTAGCACTGTTCCTGATCATTAAATTTTTTTCTAAAATGATGCTAAACAAAAATAAATCAAGAACAGCCAATATCCCTTGGAAAGATATAAATTTTAAGCGTATGAAAATAAAAGTAAATAACAAGGATCCGTTTGCTTAGGATACCATGTTGTCGTACTTACCATATACTCGTGCTCCACATGCTTGAAAACGTTGCAGATTATTAAGTACAATAAACACGTATATTACTATTTAAAAAAAATAGTTTGTTTATGAAAGTGATAAATAATGACAAATAATTAATTAATTGATCAATATTAGTTGTTTCTGTAAGGCAATTGGGTAATGTTAGAATAACGAATTCAAAAATCCCGCCCATATAGTCACGTGATCAAATGTAAAATACATTTGTAGAAAACTCAGGACGTAATATACGTAGTAATATACATGTCGAAAAACATGTAATATACGTGATGTATTATACGTACCCATCCCTGGGCACAAGGCATTATCTACAGTTTCCTTATTTTTTTATATTTGAAAAGCGATTTGCTTCTTTATTTTTACACCCAATTGCCGCATGCACACCTGGCATTTCTAAAATAGTGCTTTAAGCTAACACCTCAACGCTGCGTTAGGAAGGACTGATATAATTCGAATAGCAGACGTTACCTTCGTTGGAACCGTCATCTTGTGTATCTCCACGCGCACTAGCGACCCTAGCGGCCACAAGTGTCAGTCGCCGTCCCCATAAACGCAGATGCGGTACGGGACGGGGTGTCAGAATGGGGGAACTATATATATAGGACATCACATTTTCTGCCATATCGAGATGCTGCCCTCATCGTACTACGAAGACGAGAGCTGGTTTTCTCATTCTTCGTAAAATATGACGGTAAAGCAGTTGAATGATTTTTTAAGGTTATAAAAGTTTGACATGTATCGCTTCATCAGAAAACACCGCACTTCCGAATATAATAATAAATGGCACAATGTCTAGGCTAGGCACACTCAAAATACGTATTTGGAAAAATTAATGAGAAATTAATATTGACAGAAGCACTGATATGATGGTAATAAATAAACTGAATTGTGAAAGTAATACAATAATATAGTAATATAATAGAGAGAGTATATATAATATATAATAGTAGAGAGTAATATAATAAGAGATAATTATGGTTATATTTGATTGTTGAATATTATTATAATTTCTGATACGTTCATGCTTCTTCTATGAATGATAGATATGATTTTTTAAATTATAATTTTTTGTACTTTGGAGTTTAATTTTTATTACTAGACTGAACCGAAAATTGATTGCATTTAAGAATATATAGAATTTTTGCCGGTCTGAAGCTTGAGATAGGTTTTTTGTACATAGTCTATTTAAAAAATTATGAAGACCCTTTTCTCGAAAATCGAATTTTTCATTAAAAAAAAAAACTAAAAAGAAATTTCGAAATAAATCATGAACCAGTGCTGAAAAAAATTTCTCTGATAAATGATACTTTTAATTAAAATAATCAATTATTAATACCAAAGAAAAATCTTTTTTAATGTTTAAAGTTTAAAAAAAATATTGTTTGAATTTAAATAAATAACAATAATTGAAAAAAATATGTTTCTGGATAAACAATTTTGGTTGAAAATGTACATATTATTTTTTTTTAAATTACAAAAAATGTTCTCAAAAATCGAATTAATGATTTAAAAAAAAAATTAAAAAGATACTTCGAAATAAATTAGATTATTTATTTGAATGATTTGAATCCTACAAAGTTGGTTTCGATCATATATGTTTCGTTCGAAGAAAATTTAGGGAGAAATTTTTTTTCCGTTTGCAGCACACGCGTGTTTTTACATTTATTTTTTTATACAATTTTTGTAGGGTTATTTTTATTTTAAATTCAAAGAATTTTTAAAAACTGTAAATATTAAACAAAGATTTATTTGATAAAAATATTTTATTATCGCATTTTTAATAAATAATATTTATTAAGAAACAATTTTTTAATTATGCAAATTCTGGAATTTTATAATTATGGATTTTTCGGATATTATGGAATTCGGATATTTTATAATTCGATTCGGCAATTGTATGCAGGGAATTTTATTATTTGGGAATTTTCAAATTCGGTAATATTATAAACTGTTCGGGAATTTTATTATTTTTGGAATCTAATTTTGCGTCTCTAATTTAGTTGAAAAATCATGGAAGATCGGAAGGAGAGACGACATGCTGAGAGTCAAATTAAATTCATTTGACACAAAGATAGACATAATGAAACGAAAATCTCATCAATTGTAAAATAGGCAAATATACATAGAAGATGATCTCACACAAAAAGAGAGAGAAATAGCGAAAAAGCTACGAGATATAGCCAGATCCGAACGTTCACGGGGCAAAAGTGTCAGAATTGGGCACAGGAAATTGAATTTTGATGGAACCTGGCTGTATTGGAACAACGAAAAGTTGGTGTCAAAGACTGAACTTGTTGTAGAGGCAGGTACTCCTACTAGACGGTATACGACTCGAAAAAAAATGTAGGCTACGCAGATTGGTCTGTTGTCTTTTGGAATGTGCATGGCTACAAAAACTTTGATCTACAAGGATCACTGGATACATCAGAACTGGATGCAGACATTATTTGTCTATCTGAAACTTGGCTGACTCATTCACCTGAGAAACCACCTCTACGATGGAGAGACTACGACGTTGTCTGGAGTGAAGCAATAAAAGAAAAAAGTGAGGGAAGAGCGAGTGGAGGCCTAGCTATTTTATTGAAAAAAGGTAAAGTAAAGTCTGAAATTCTTATTCAAACTGAATGGTGGATATTTTGGAAAACAGAAATATGTAGACAAACCACAATATTAGGATTAATTTATTTAAAGCCTGATTTAGAAACAGATGTTTACATAGATATTTTACAGGCTGATATATTTGAACTACAAGTACGCTATGAAAATGCAATTTTTTTGGTTGGAGGAGATTTAAATGCTAGAGTAGGATCGGAAAATGGTCTGCCAGTCGAAATATTTTAAAATACAAGACTCTTCTCATCCAGAAAATCTCTAGATTTAAATATCAACGGTCGAGGAACTAAAGTACTAGAGTTTATGGAAAGTAATGGCTTTATATTATTGAATGGTAGAACCTGTGGAGATCGTCCAGCTCAGATCACATACGTAGGTTCAAATTTAGGATAAAAAAATATACCCAATAAAGGCTGTAGTATAATTGATCATGTGTGGTGCAATATAACAGGCCTGGAGTACATTATAGATTTATCCGTTCTACCTTTGATATCACTGTCAGACCATTTTCCGATCAGGTTAACTGTGAAAGGTACTGTAGAAAACAACGACATTTGTAAAAGCGAAAAAATAAATAAGTATATTGTCCTACAATGGAACCCAGACTGCGCAGAGTCATTCAAAGAAAGAATGTCTCGTTATGGAAAAATAGCATTTGACTTTACAAATAATTCTGTCGACGCTCAATACGATAATCTTTCTAGCGCCATCAGAGACATGGCTTATGAATGTAAAATGACAAGAACCGTGCGTTCAGGTGCTGTCAGATTTATTTCAAAGCCCTGGTTTGACGAAGATTGTTTCGCTGCAAAAAAAGAACTTCAGGCTCTTCTAAAAGAATGTAAACTCACGAACTTTGATGATACAAGTAAGGTAGCATACAAGAAAGCAAAAAAATTGTATAGGAGTCTCTTGAAAACGAAAGCTAAATTATTTGATAGTGAGAATGTCAATAAACTTGCAGAAGTAAAAAACTCACAACAGTTTTGGAATGTGGCAAACAAATTCAGGAAGAAGGTTTTTCAGGAGTCTCCTATTACAATTCCACAATGGCAAAATTTCCTACAATGTGTTTATCCACCACGTATTAATGTTGACTCTCTTTTTTTCGGTGTAACGCATCCATGGTTGGATCGTGAGATTGATTGGCTGGAACTATCTATATGTATTAATAATTGTAAATCTGGCAAGGCACCTGGTGAAGACCAAATCTCGAATGAATTTATCAAAGCTTTACCCCACAATTGGAGACTTTATGTTCAGTTTATGTTTAACCAAATCCTTTATACAGAAAAAATTCCGAAAACTTGGTCTAAAATTTTAATTTCAATGCTACATAAAAAGGGTGACAAGATTGATCCACGAAATTACCGGCCTATAGCGTTAATAAACACCTTCACGAAATTATTTACTCAAATTATTTGCAATAGGCTTCAAACCTTGGCTGAGGGATATAGAGTAATACCAGAATGTTAAGCTGGATTTCGAAGGAACAGATGCTGTATGGATAACGTGTTCAATCTATTTTCTGCGATACACCTTCAATTGAGACTACCCAAAAGGAAAGTATATGGTATTTTTGTGGATTTTGTGAGGGCTTTCGACTCTGTGCCTCACTCACTTTTATGGAATAAATTATATCGACTGAGGAATACTCTGAGGAAATACCCGTTTCGGAGGGGGTTTTACAGGGTGACTCTTTAAGCCCTTTAAATTTTATACTATTTATGTCAGATATAGAGGACTTTTTTCGATCCAAGGGCGTCAGTGGATTA
>CAKNYM010039448.1:0-29084 GCA_932195095.1 Andricus curvator
GAGACAGTGAAATCATCCGAACCGACAAATTTTCGTTGACGCGGAGCGTGGAATGAAGTGACGGAGTGGGGACACACCGAAACGCGGCGTTTACGTGTGTTGCTCCCACACGCGAGCCGTGGTGGGGGCCGCCAGCTCCCACAATCTGTGAACACTGCGCACTGGGTCGTTTTCGTCCCGCTAAAAAGTTCATGACTAGTCGAGGGCGGCTCGACTGCGCGTGCAGGTCCGCATCTGTACTAAGATTTTTTTATGAGGGGGTGCCGTACCCTGCCCCGTTTCGGTTTGCCAGCAATTTCAAAAGTGAATTTTCGCTTGGGACGAAATCGACCCATGTTCGACCGCACAGGGTTAATACATCACATTCTTCATATCAAACTAATACTAATATAAAAATTGCCTGCAATTAAATGAGTGTTTCAAGAGAAAAATAACTGTTTTTTTTTTAAATAGACTGACGCACAACATGCTCTGAGCCCTCGCGCGTCGCACCAAACAATTTATGTATCTTCATATGTATATTCAATAATTTTGAATATTTTCAATTTAAGATTTTTCAATATTACATGTGTATAATGGGAAATGATGCAATTTTGCATGTTTTTTTTATAGTTTAATTTTGTAGGTTCACAATTGAAATTTATTCAATTCTATAGACTTACAATTTCAAATTCATTTTGAAGATTATATCTAAAAATAATTACCTTAAAAATTCAAAAATTTTAAATTGTAACTCTTCAAAATTCTATAACTCTGAATTGTAAATTTTTAAAATTGAATAGTTTTTAATTTTGAAAATTTAAATCAAAATCATCACAAATTGAGAGTTTTCATTCATACATCTTTAAAACTGAAGAATTGTAAACTGCAAATAGTTGAAATCGAAAAATTGTTAATTGTACATTTTTCAAATTTACAATTAAAAAAAAAATGTTCAAAATTTCATACCTTTAAAATATAAATCTTGAAAATTTAATAGTTTGCAATTCTATATGTTCAAAACGCGATAATTTTACATTGTAACTGTCGAACTGAATGTATTTCTAATGTAAATCTTCAAAAATAAACTATTCCAAACAAAAAGAATTCAAAATTTCTCAATTTTCTATTATACACATTAAATGTTAAAGAGACTTCAATTGCAAAAATTTGAATTTAAAGAATTTCAAATTGCAAATCGTTCAAATTAAAGAATTTTTCATTCTAAACCTTCAAAATTGAACTATTCTATTGAACATTTTTAAAATTTTAAAATTTACCCTTGAAAGTTATACAAGTTTTAAGTTTTAAAATTAACAATTCTGTAATTTTGATGATGTACATTTCATTCGGAATTTCTTGAATTTAGAAGATTTATAATTGAAAACTTG
This sequence comes from Andricus curvator, assembly GCA_932195095.1. Lineage (NCBI taxonomy): Eukaryota > Metazoa > Arthropoda > Insecta > Hymenoptera > Cynipidae > Andricus > Andricus curvator. The sequence continues at coordinate 1,371 of CAKNYM010039448.1, forward strand.
AGTTTTGACTTCCAAAATCATCAAAATTTAAGAATTTTTATTTACATATCTCTAAAGTTCAAGAGTTTTCAATTGTAAATCTTCAAAATTGAAGAATTAAAAATTACAAATCGCGAAATTTGAAGAATTTTTCATTTTAAATCTTAGAAACTGAACTATTCTATTAAACAGTTCTTAATTTTAAGAATTTACAATTGAAAGTCATGCAAGTTTCAAGTTTTAAAATTAACACTTCTGTTATTTTGTTGATTTAAGTTTGAAATTTCATCAATTTGGAAGATTTTAAATTGAAACCTCTTGACTTTTGAGCTTCAAAATCATCACAATCCAAGCATTTTTATTTATACATTTTTAAAATTGAACAATTTCAAATTACAAATAGTTAACATCAAAGAATTTTCAATTGTAAATGTTCAAAGTTGTTCAATTTTAGACATCTTGAAAATTGAACAGTTCCTATTTGTAGAACTTTGAATTTGAAATTCCTAAAACTAAAGAGCATTGTAATTTTGAAAATTGATAATGAAAAATTATCGAGTCTCAAGTTTTACAATCAAAAATTTTATAATTTCAATGCTTTAAATTTGGGATTTCTTGAATTTAGAAGATTTATAATTGAAAACTTGAGTTTTACTTCTAAAATCATCAAAACTGAAGAATTTTTATTTACACATCTCTAAAATTCAAGAGTTTTCAGTTGTAAATCTTCAAAATAGAAAAATTACAAATTACAAATTGCGAAAATTGAAGAATTTTTAATTCTAAATCTTAGAAATTAAAGAGTTTTTAATTTTGACAAGTTAAAATTAAAAATGTATATGATTTTGATGATTTACATTTGAAATTTATTCAATTTGGAAGGTCTAGAATTGAAAATAAGAGAATTTTTAGGGACGACTGAAAAGTCCCGAAAAATAAAATTCCCGACGCTGTGTAATTTCCGAATGATAAAATTCCCGGATTTGAACATTTCCGAAAAATAAAATTCTCGACAAAAAATTGCTGAATTATTGAATATCCGAACTAGAAAGTATCCGAACTAGAAAATATCCGAATTGCACCAATTAAAATTTTTATTCATTCATAAAATTAATTAAATTATTACAATCAAAATTACATTGCACTTAATTTATTTTATGAAAAATATTTTAATTGTTTATATTCGGGAACTTTGTAATTCGGGTATTTTATTATTCGGCAATTTCCTGTCGGGAATTTTCAAATTCGATAATGTGTTATACACAATTTTAAGTATCAGGGCCTAAAATGTTTCCAATTTCGGACAAAACACCTTTTTGTATGATTCAATTTGAAACGCTTTCAATTCTGAACATTTCAAGTAAAAATATTGCATTTTTAACAAAATAGTAGATGACTTTTTAACAAAATAGTTGAATTTCCAACCAAGAAAGGTTTTCCAGTTACATTTTTCAACCTTTAACCAAAAAATATGAAATTATAAGATGACGATTTCTGAACACCCTGACCACTCCTGATGAGTCTGACTATTTCTGAAGATATGCTAATTCACATCCTATCAGGCAGTTTATCGGCTAGGACCGCAGGTAGGCCAACCGAAAAGGAATAAAAATTAAAAGTAAATTTTTTTAATGTTGCATATATACAGATTCAAAAGTTAGAAATTCAGAATCTACGGGTTTCGGCGATTTCAGATACCTAAAAATTTTCAGAACAAATTTAAAATTATGCGTAATATAATGGGTCTTTTAAAGAGAAAGAGATAAGTCAAAATGGACAAAATTTTCGTCATTGAGTATATAAATATTAATAATGAGATATAATTGAAAAGAGAATATGCATAAATGAATAAATAAATAATATGAATAACCTGGGTAATATAAAAGGGATGAGATTTTATGACATTCTGACTTTTTCTGACGATTTCTGCCGACAAACGTAACAAAAGTGGTCATCGAGATGGTCAGAAATGGGCGAAATCCTCACTTTTTTCTGACGATTCCTGGATTTTTTTTTAGTAGGGAATTTAAAAAAAAAAGTTACTTTTCAATCACATAGTTTGGACTTTCTACCAAAATAGTCAAATTGTTAACAAGATACATGAATTTTCAACCAAATGATTTAATTTTCATAAGGAAAGACACCAGTTTGTAACATGCGACCAGTTAGTGACACCCTGGATGCATTTCTTTATTTATTGAAAAATTTAATCGAAATCAAAAAAACCGATGCTGCCATCAAGAGGCGCGTCTCTCGCTGTTTGCATTCAACAATCACGAGTCGGTGCATTTCCGTTTTTTAAAAACAAATAACGTACAAAATAAGGCGTAAAATTTTAGTCGGCGAATTTGTGTGTCGGTAAGAAGTTGTCTGGAGGGCAAAGGTTTGTATAATGATACATTTTGAGCAATAATATTAACCGGTCCGTGAATTCGTAAAGGGACAGATTAGTGACAGGATCAAGGAAAATGTATTTCAAGGAGAATCAGTCATATTTGGGGTGAAAAAAACGTTACTCAATTTAACTTTAATGTTTTTTTTTTCAACTTGTCTCTAACTTTGATGGTCATTCCTATTGTAAACATCTTTGAAAAGTGTGTTGTTAAAGTCGCACCATACGCCATACGCATATGTCAAATAACAGCCTCTACACGGGGGGAAGACACAATACTAAACAAGGAAAAGTACTTACGCACTGGATTTAATCAAATGTTATAAATTATCGATATCATCTCGTGTGTAATTCGTCAGATAATCGAAATCTTTACCTCCGATTTTATAATTACAGATGCTGTGTACCATAACCTCGAAATAATGCACTTGTCAATTTGCAGGAGTTTAAATTGTTTTGACATTTTTCCCAATCAAAATTTCGCGATTATTTGCGCATCACTTGATTTTGATATATCGTTTTGACAATTCCAATACGCGAAACTATTGGACTGGAGGAACAAAGTTGCGAAGTCGGCTTTGTTGACAGACAGACAATGCTGACCGGCCAATCGGCCATTTTCCGTTAGGCAAAATTTCAAAGCAGACGCTTGGATGTGATTGGTCGGGGTACCCCACTCTTGCCGTATGGCGGCAAATTCGTGCTACCGGAAGTTCAAGAGCATTCTTAATGTTCTAATAGCAAATCGCCTGCTAGAATTTGAGCAGAAGAATTTCCATTTTCTTCAAACAATCAGTCGAAAAAAAAAACAAATAGTCGAATTTTCTATCATTTTCAAACAAAAAAGACGAATTTTCAACAAAAGATTAAATTTCAAACTAAAATTATGAATTTTCAACCAAGTAAATAATTTTTTAACAAAGTAGTTTAACTTTCTACCAAGTAGTTAAGTTTTTAACTAGAAAAGACGAACTTTAAACAAAATAGCTGAACCCTTTACAACAATTTTTTTACCAAAAAGATGAATTTTCAAATGAGAAACAATTATTATCGCTCGCTCACTCGTTCGCTAACACGTCCCAAAGTCATGTAAACCCTTAGGGGACACATTATGAATAAAGAAGAACAAAAATGTTCGTTATTCTTCAACCAACCAGTTGAAAATTCCACCAAAAAAGTTGATTTTTTAAAAAAATACAGGAATTTTCAGCCAAAATAGATGAATTCTCAAGGAAAAATATAATAGTTGAAATTATTTCAACAAAAACAGATTTTAATTTGCAATTAATTACAGTTGAATTCAACCAAAAAAGACGAATTTTCAACAAAATAGCTGTAACCTCAACCAGAAGAGATTAATTTTCTACCCATAACTGATGCATAAACCTCTCCTGATAGGAGATATACCAAAAACACAAAGTAACTTCAAAGTAACTAAAATTAAAGTTCTAAGTAACTGCAAAAATCGTAACTAAGTTACGTTACAAGTAACTTTTGAAATAGTAACGAAGTTACCCAAAAAGTTACAAATAATGTAAAATTTCAGTAACTTAGTTACTTGTAACGAGTTACTACCCAACTCTGATTCAAATCGATTTTATTAAAATAGTTCAAACTCCATATATGTGGATATTATATGCAAATAAATACATTCAACCTGGTACAAAAAAAGCCTCAGATGCTTTCTGTGCATTTTAAATTCTGATGCACACACCATTTTTGAAACGACCTCTGATTTCATGGTTTTCATGTATTTCGTATTTCATGTATTTCGTGTATTTCGTAAAAATACAACTTTCTTGATTTACAACCTTTTTTTGTAAAATCATTATTGTTCGAAAAAATCGACCAAAAATAAAAATTACCAGATTTTTTTATGATTTTGGTCAAAATACGAGCAATATGTACTTTGATTATTCTTCATTTCAGAGAAAAATATTGTACACAAGGAATGTAGGTGTCAATAAATGACACATTTCTTCTGGTATACATTTTTGAAGCGAAACTTCTTTTGGGACGTTAGTGAATTAATATTTTTCATCATATTTTTATTTACTTTTAGCCTATTTTTTCATATAATATATAATGATTGACGAGAAAAATGTTAAAAATGCGAATTTATCATTAAACTTAGCGTACAAAGCAATATTTGGTACAATACTGTTCATTGCTCAACTGCGAAATCACACATTGAAAGCAAAACAGTATTTCAAACTTCAAAAATTCTCATTTTCTCAATATTTAATTACTGATATTGAATTCTGAACTCAGTAGGAAGAGGAAATAAAGAGTAATAAATTCTGGTAAAAACTTTATGTTATTGTTTATACAAATATTGTTTTTTTTTTCAAATTTCCTTCAGAATTTACTACTCCTCGAAATCATTCAATATCATGTTTCATTTAGAAAATACGATTTAAAAAATATTGTTGAAAAAATAATTGTTTAAACAAATTATATTTGTTTAAACAATTAAAAATGGTTAATATATTCTTTCTATATACTATACAGTCAGAAAAATTCGAGTTTCGAAAAAAAAAATTAGGGATTTTTTTCCGGAAATGGAAACTTTTTTTGGTGGGGACTTGCTCTGTAGCTCGAAAAGCGTTTTTCGGACGACCCTAATGATCATGTTAAAAAAATAGTTTCAATATTTTTTATTCCAAATATTTATTTTCAAACCAGCCTGGCCAACAACATAATGAATTCATCTACTTCAATTTTTAAATATCATGCAATTTTACTATATGCATTTAACAACTGTGAACAATTTAATATTTATCAACACAAATAATTTCATTATTTTTCAATAGTCTGTCCACTAAGCTCCTGCCAACAGCCGCAAGTGCAACGTGGAGCTCTCACCATTTTCCAAATACAGAGCCCTCTATATTTCGAAATGCTTTTCGCGCTAAGAGACAAACACTTCTGCTATCCATCACCTCGCTCCTGCACTACGTTTTAATGATTGCATTTCAATCAGAAATAATACTTTGCCAATTTTTATATAGTCTATACATACTGCATTGCTAATTTCTTCTTTTTCGGTGAAGTGAAATTGCACCAGACACTTGTAATTGGCAAAAGAAAATACGATGTGATCAGCCGCCATATTTAAATAATTTGAAATACAAGAGCTTCTAGGTGAACATTACAAATATTAAAAGTATACATTTAGCAACTTCAATTGACCAGACAGACCTGCCCCATAATATTACCTATCATTTAAAAAAAATTAGCACGATAGTTCAATTTCCCTCAGCCTCGCGCTGAGTTGCTCGAACTTCGCTACCATTTTCTGCAGTTTCCTCGAAGCTGCTCATATGTATCACCCGTTCCCCTCTCATTTGTGCCCTCTCCAACTCCCAATCTAGCTTCAGGTATGCCAAGAATTTTTCCTGCTGCTTTTCCAGCTCCTTCACTGATTTCCAGACTCCCTCCAACGTCTTCTTCTCGTCTAGGGATCCCGGAATCAAGTCCGAATCTTCGGAGGATTCGACTCCTTGCGCTCAAGAATCGATTTTTCGGAGTCGACGCCACCTACCCAGAATCGACTCTCGACGCCGGGATTCGACTTCGAGAATCGAATAATAGATATTAAGAATTATTTTGGGTAAATATTAATTTCATATAATATTGCATTCAATGAACTATTTATTTTAATTGATATTAACATTAATTCGATTTCCAAGGTCGATCATTTGATTCCCGGAACCGAAAAATTTTTCCAGAACCGAAGAGTCGAGAATCGACGCCCTCTTTCGGTTCCGGAACCCTATTCTCGTCTTCCATTTCTCTCTTTTCGACTGTCGTGCGCCAGGAGACCTCCTATCTCAATTCTCTCACTCTCTGTTTCTGTCAGCCCAGCTGATCTTCACACTACTACCCTAGTCAACCTCATTTCTTCATCTTTGCTATTCCACCACTAGGCGGCGCTGGCACTGCGTCCTTTTCCTGCGTCATTCCGGTCCGACCCTAATCTCACTTTTGCACGTGCCCCTTTTTTCCAGTCACTTTTCATCTCCCCTGCTTCACCTCCTTTCTCGCATTCACTTCCACTGGACCCAAGCACCTTTCTTCACATCTTTACAAGTTTTTATCACCTTCTCTCACACATTTCATCTCAAACACTGTCGAAAACTCGTTCTGGCACCTCACCCACGTCAACTTTCTATCCTCGCCGAACCGGAATTCCTACATTTACATTAATTAATAATTGCGTAAGAAATTGTTCGTAATTTAGTATGCGATTCGTAGAAATGTAGAATGTTTTGAAATTGAATTTAATTGACTGAATGTTTTTTAAGGTAAACTTGAAAATTCTAATAATAACAATATGAATGTAATAATTTCAACATTTTCAGAAATATCATATTAATAATAATCAGAATTGTTCAGAATTCACTAATTGCTGAAAAGCACTTTAAATTTATGTTGAATAATAATTGTATGAGACATTTTTGGTAAATTAGTCTGCGATCAGTAGAATATTTAAAAATTTAAATTTAATTGACGGGATTTACAAAAAAAAGTAGACATGCTAAACCTCGAAAAGTCATGGAATTTTAAAACCAGGCCTGTAGTAAACCTGAAATTTTAATTAAAATTATGCTTTTTTTAGATTTCTTCTGATTAATTGTTTTTTTCTGTAATAATATATAAATGGACTTTTCTCAAAAAGGACCCGATGTATTATTTTATGTTTTGCTCTCAAAATGTCCCTGAGATTAAGCATTACCATAATCAGTCAGGAAATCCCACATGCAACCAGGCGCGGTTCTAGAGTAGTGACCTGGGGTGGGGGGCGTCGGAAAATTGTGTACTTATAGCTAGCTATGACTAATTAAATGTTCCAACTGTATAAACTGAATCAATTGTATTTGTTACAAATTACATACATTTCATTATGAAAACGCATATTTTTTATAATTTTTCTCCACTTCCCAGTGAAAAAGAAAAAAGTGACAGTAAGTCAGAAACATTTGCTTACCTTTGCCTAATAAGTGCACCGACACTGGCCTAGGCATTATATATAATGCCGGATTCTATACTTTGCTTGTGACATATATACTGATGAAGCGGTAGGATGCACATCACTAAATAAGTAGGGCACAAGACTCAAGATGCGTGCAAGGGTACACTGTTAAAAAAGCGGAGTTAAAATCAACTCCGAAGCATACCCTATAAAAGTCCGACTGTTTTGAGTAAACGGCGTTATTTCAATCAACTCCGTCCTGACCCTATAGTTGTCCCACGACACCATCAGAAGTTGATTTTAAGGAGTAAATATCGCAAAAAAGGAACGCTGAAGGGAGTATTTCACTATTCAGAAATAGACTCCAGTGCTCTGAATAGTGAATATATTTGATGTTTTAAAACTCCAAGATTCTAGATGGTCGCGTGTCATCGGTGCGATTTGTTATTTAATATTTAGAAAAAGATAAAAAAAACGATAAAAAGAGTGATATATGGCAACCAGACAAAGCGGGTGAAAATTGTATATATGATTTAGAATTGGGATACGAAGAATTCATAGACGCCGGTACGTATAATTGTACATAATAATAATTATGAACATATCCATATGATGCTTTTGAATCTTTTTGTACGATTTAAAAAACTCGTGTGGATTATTCCTGTTAAAGTTGGTAAATAAGACAAATAAGTCCATTTAGAAACCTTTTATTATTAAGAATTAATACTAAAGCCACTTACTCAGAAATGTCAAGGAATATTTTTTGAATGCTCCGAAAGCGTATTAAGAACAATGTTCCAAGCATTTCTTTATCAATTTTAAAAGGAATAATCCAAACGAGTTTTTTAAATCGTAAAAAAAGATTCAAAAGCATCATGGATATGTTAATAATTAATAAAATATATAAAATGATACTTACCGGCGACTATGAATTCTTCGTATCCCAATTCTGATTCATATATACAATTTTCACTCACTTTGTCTGGTTTACATAGCTCACTCTTTTTATCGCCAACATATTTCACTTTTCTAAAAATTAAATAACAAATCGCACCGACGCGACACGCGACCATCTAGAATTTTCATTTTTCGAATTCGCAGTTTCGCACGCGTTGACTCGCGGCCATAATGTGGCGAACAACTGCGAAGAGAGTGTTTTGCAAGTTTTCTGCGAACGCAGCTCCGAACATAAACTCCATAAGAAGTCCCGCCATGACTCTTTAACTGCAGATTGAGCATGGGTTAAGATTTTGTTTCTGTGCGGTGCGAATTAATTATATTCACTCTGAATGCAGTTCAGAACCTTTTGCTCCCTGTATTTTACTCTAGAGTAAAATATGCGGACTTGAATGTATTCGATACTGAGTCGATTTTATACTCCGAAAAATTGTACTCTCAACTCCGCTAGCCATTTACTCCTCAAATTTTTAACAGTGTACGTTCTCCCCAAGAACGACACGACCTTGCCAAGGGCTTCTGCGAAGATGTCACCATCATTACTGTTGAACCTGTTGTATATAAATTGTTGCAATCTGGGGCCCAGGCCTAATGAAAGAACCGCCAGGAGGGGAACAGGACTTTCTCTCATGTGATGATCGAAGTGAACTCGAGACTGCCTCACTCAGAAACATTCAGCAACAGGTTTTTATTAAAGCAGCAACCATCTGTATCGTCAGTTTCTAATTAGTGCCCAGGTGTTGTGGAAAAATTGTGTATTTGTGTGCCACGTGGTAGGTAAATTTCCTGATTCCATACGTTGTACGTAGGCGAGAGTTCGGAATAAAAAAAAGTAAAATAAAAAAATTTAAATATAAAAGCGAGTTATCATTTTTCTTAAATTCGAGGTAAAGTAATATTAACAGCACTACGCAGGCATTACACTTATGTTTCATGCTTCTATTTAAAATGTATTGAATTAGAGATTTTACCACTTTCTATGCTCAATTAGGTAAGTGATTTCATGGACTTTCAATTAAAATTGCTTCTACATATGTACTTTCAAGTGGCTTTTAAATATTACTATTTTATTTGATATTGCACAGTTTATGTAACATCTTCGCTCATTATCATTCTCACACATAAGTCTGAAGAGTGATAAATTACGTAATTATTTCATACAAATATTTTAAGTTAAAATTTCTGTTTTCTTTAAAGTTGTTTCTTTAGAATGGTTAATTAATATTAGATTATTTTAGGCCTATACCCGTATTTGATGTTAAATGTAAAGCCCAGGTATGTGTTGGTAAAATTTTCTTTTATGACAAATTAATTGCAAAACGCTAGGAAATATGTTGCAAAAAATTCGCTGTGGGTTGGGCTTGAGCCAGCAGCCTCCTCATTACATGTGAAGTGTGCTACCAATTATGCCACCGACGTCCACCAGTAAAAATTTTCGAACTTGCATTTCCCGAATTTGAATGGGAATTCGTATTTTTATTAGATGTTCAAGATTCAAGGCCAGATAATTAGTTTTAAAGTTGTTTCTTTCGACTAGTTAATTATTGTTAGATCTTTTGCGGCCTATACTAGTGTTTGCTGTTAAATATATATAACACAGGCCTGTGCTGGTAAATTTTTCATTTATCGCGAATGAATTAAAAAAATACTTATCTTATAGCCTTTTTCATACTAATTTACATAATCTGGTATTTGCCTCAAAATATCTAAAATTAAACTTAATCTATGGAAGTGTTTGCTTCCTAATTGAAGTGTAATTTAGTCAATATTTTAAATATGATTGCGCCAAATATATCGTGATTTTGAATTCAATAAGAAATTCTCCAAAAATTCCGTTACTTTTGTGTCTGAAATTCTCGGCAGTTTTGTGTTACATGGGTAGCTGAAAATTATATGATATTTCAAATACCTGCATTCAGTTTCTCTGATGCTTTTTACTTAAGAAATGTTTAGAATGATGAACACGGGAATTTAATTAACTTCTATAAGTTTAGTTTCAAAAGCGGATTGTGCTGCCTCAGGCTGAGTGGAAGGATTAGATATCTTTCTTAGTTCGTTTGTCTTTAGTGCATTCCGCCCTCGATCTCATAGTATTTATTATTATTATAAATTAATGTCTCAGGCTTAAGATGGTTACAGCCCAATATGTCCAAAGGCATTTTTGGCTGGAGTTGGATTTTTATTTTTTTTTTGAATGGTATGGCACGGGGCTGTCCCGGTATATATTATCAGTCACGGACGCATTATTATAATGCAATCAAGTGATCTGATAAGAGCGTGTGCCCTGAAATATTGGGCAGAGCCTGGTTTTTACCCCATCATACCCCCATGCCACGCTGAAAAAAACAGTTCTCGTCAGATCACTGAAGTTAAGCAGCGTTGGGCGCGGTTAGTACTTGGATGGGTGACCATTCGAGAATACTGTGTGCTGTTGGCATATTATGGGTGTGGTGAGCCCAAACTTGTAGTTATTTATAACTACAAGAAAACTATCCACCTAGAAACACTACCCGAATCGGGTAGTGTCACGCCTACCCTGAAAGGGAAATGGCTTAATGGTATATATATATATATATATATATATATTCACGGACTGGGTTCCAGTCAAGTGCATGATGGGGGGATATTATTATTATTATATTATTTTTTTTTTCAAACTTTTTCTCGGGTGAACCCGGTTTTTCGTCATAGCCACGGACTAAGTCAAGTGACTGATGAGATGAGGATGTTATAAGTTATTTTAGTACGATGTTTGAAATCATTTGCGATGATGTTGTAGGTACAAAATTAGGAGCATGGTGTAGTTTGCAGTTTGTCTTCACCGCTGTTATCCTTATACAGCGGCCGTGAGTGTTGGAGGTGACAACAGTTGCCTCTGGATGCTTTCTTAGAGCTACCATGTAGAGCCTCGGTGGCTCAGTTGGTTAGACGCTCGGACTTCACCTTAGAGGTCCGGGGTTGGATCCCTGAGCCGGTACCTCTTGAAATTTTTCTATGTACCTTTACCGAGGTTCTGGTGGTTCGGATCCCACCTTAAGCTGTAGGTCCCCCCAATATGCACTTGAATGCAACCCAGTCCGTGAATGATGGGGTAAAACCAGGCTTTGCCCAATATGTCAGGGCACACGCTCTTATCAGATCACTTGATTGCATTATAATAATGCGTCCGTGACTGATAATATATACCGGGACAGCCCCGTGCCATACCATTAAACAAAAAATAAAAATCCAACTCCAGCCAAAAATGCCTTTGGACATATTGGGCTGTAACCATATTAAGCCTGAGACATTAATTTATTTATATTATTATTATCATTATTATACCATTAAGCCATTTACCTTTCGGGGTAGGCGTGACTTGCTCGGTTGCAAAATAGTAGTGTGTATGGTGCTTATATAGATATAAGGTAGATAGGTATATAGGTGTTAGGTACAGATATTTTAGATTGATCTGGAATTCTCGTGTTATTTATTCAAATGACACGTTCATTCCGCAACACTGCTCCGACCCAGGTTGCTGATCAATCTCTCTAGCGATCACCCCAGGTGAAGAGCCTCACAAAATTGTTATGTGTGGTTCCCCACTTGGGCCCATTTAGTATCCAAGGTCTTTACTTCAGGCGTCATTCACTCTATTGTCACTCTGTTTACAAACTATTTGTCGCCACACTTTTCTGTCCTGGCATACTACTCTAGCTTCATTCACGTCCATGCATTTGTTTATGTAAGCTCTCTTGTTTCTATGGCTTCTTATGTCTCTTCGGCTTAGTGTCTCATTCGCAGATTCTAACCATTGTTTTGGCGGTCTACCTCTGGGCATTCTGCCATTTACTTCACCTTTATACACTTGTTTCGTTAGTCGTTCGTCTATCATTCTTTCAACATGTCCGAACCATCTTAACTGATTTCTTTCCCATGTGTCAACTATTGTCTCTTTTGCACCACATTCTTTGAGGATTATCTCGTTTTGGACTTTGTCCATCAGTGTTTTTCCGCATATTGTGCGAAGACGTTTCATGCCAATCGCGTTAATTTTACTCCTGTCCTTCTCTTGACAGGTCCATGTCTCGCTACCGTATAGTACAGTTGGTACGAATATAGTTTAAACTCAGGAATATTAAAAATAAATATGAGATTAGTTCCTTCTGAAATCCATTGACAATCTTTATGTATATAAATAGAGGGCATCCCATTTTACATGAAAATATGCATTATGGTATTTATTGTTTTGCATCTGTAATAATGTCCTATATTGCTCTAATTTACCGCACTTTTAAGAAAAACGAGAGGCATTTGTTTTCAGCAATGCGTTCATATGAAATGTGATGAATGCCCTTGTATATTTATATTAAGCACACTTTACTTCCTCTTTTTGAAATATTTTATTTAGCAGTTTAAAAACAAACAAAAAAACATCACTTAATGCCTAAGGCGACTGTGCATCATTGGTCAGCTTTTGAACGAATATTAACTTCATTTACAGGTAGCAGAGAATGCAGCTAACAAGGATATTAACGCTCCTCGTATGCTGTTCCCTGCCACTGACGAACGTAACAGGAGCCCCCAGTCCACAGGAACCTGTTTTTGAACTTCCGGTACAACTCGTGGGGTTTCCGGTTATCATCGCGGCTGTCAGAATTTCAAATTTTGTCAAGAAACTCGCTTACTCCCTCAACCCAGGTACGCATTTCTTCATTTTAATAGCTGATTAACTATTTGATAATTTTTTACCCGATTTTTGATTTAAAAAAAAAATAAATTTAGAACCTTATATAATCACTATAGTAATTCTGTGCAAAATCAATTTGGGTCGGGTTTCGGGTTTGCAGCCAGGCCTGAAAACACAAAAATCTGATTTGGCTCGAAATTTTGATGCAGCACAGAAAAAACTGAGGTTTCCATTAGAACCAACTTTTGGTTTCAAGGAAGCTGCAACAAAAAGGAACCCTTCTTGCTGAAAGGGAACCCAAAGCGATGAATTAGTTTCAAAAGAGACTCTATTTGGACCTCTAAAGGAACCCAATTTTGAATGAGCCTATTTCCAAAGAACCTATTTTTTGCTTTGCCCACTTCGACACTTTATCTAATTAATAACACAACTTTTCACTTGAAGCAGGAAAGCTTTCGTTTTAAGACTTCTGTCGATAACTGTAAATCGATCCCTAACTTACCCTTTTGGGTAACTACTGTCTACAGGTTTCAATTGGCGCTTAAATTCTAAAAAATACCAACTTTTATTTAAGCCGCAACTTTAGTGAACCCCCAGTTTTTTCTGTGAAATATTCAAAATCAAAACACGGGTATTATTCGAAAAATTTTCAATCGGACTATCGGGTCAGCTCGGGTTTTCCGGTATTCAGTCTGGGTTAAAAACCCGAACCGTCGGCCTCGAGATTTTCATAATTTTTTGCCCCTCCAAAAGTAATTCAATTTTGAATGCTTATAAGTTCGAACATTGTTTATGCAACGCAAGCATGTCATGGGCGCTTAACGCCACCTATTTTGCGAGTGGTAAAACCCCGTTCACCGACCGCTGAAAGTAATTTGTAATGGGGGTACACTTTATTTCCCCAAAAAACAGTGCTATAAAACTTGCAGCAAGCATGGAGTTTAGAAAGTGCTTTCATATCTATATGCGTAGTCGCCAAGTCCAAGGAATTGCCGATCGAGCTGCGTGAAGCAACAAAGAGGCAATGTAAGATTTCCTACCCCAAAAAACGAAAAGCCTCTACGAACCAAAATTTTTTTCTTATTTGTTCTGTTTTTTTCTTTACTCCTGTCCCTCCCTCAACCCCTTCGTACTTGAGAGTAGTTGAGAACGAAGTTTCATCTTGAAATATAAAATATTAACCGAAGGATCAGCATTTAATTTTGCAAGTGACATGCAATTTTCTATCAGTTTAATTTGTTAAATATCTTCCATTGCAATGAATATTTTAAGTTATTTTGGAAAATGTCTTTTTTTAAAGTAAATTAGAATAGTTTGGAAGGAGAAATAAGAAAAATAACCTTGGAAAGTTATTATTTTGTTATGAAAAACTAACCGTAAGCATTAGCTACGCGGTGAATCTCAACTCGGAAAGAATAGCGTTGTTGCTCCATTTCGAGCGCAGATAGCATTCGGATGGGTGACCATCTGCGACGTACGACTAGGTTGTGTATTCGCTACGTTTTAAATAACGTCGAGCGGAATGTTCGACGCTGAGCATGATTGTGTATATTCGATGGTATGGCACATCGAATTTCTACCTTTAAACTCGACAGTCGGGAAACGGGTTGAATTTGGGAGATTTGTTTCTGCAGTTTCCTCTCCCCTACACGGAGAGACTTTTGGTATTAATATTTCTTTTATCGCATATTCATAATTGTAATAAAATATACGAATTTAGGGATAATCGAGGTACGGTTAGAAAAAGTCGAATAGTGACTATGAAAATGCAGACTAATATTTATGATTGGAATAAATCGTAAGAATATTAGACTCTTACACACACAAAATTACAGTATTTCTAAGTCTCTGTATTAAATTTTGTAATGGATTCGAATAAAGAAAATTGGTATAGAGCTTTGAAAGAAGCGAAACAAACGCTTTACAATCTTTCTAAACCACTATACGAAAAATGGGCGTCACGTGATCTTGTGTTTCACGCTGGCGCATGGCAAAAAGAAAGACGGGCGGAAGTGTCTTAACGCACACTATGACATGGGCTACAATTTGTGTATGCTTGTACGTCGCTCGCTGGCTACAGTGTGGTTTGTTTATGAATCCTATATTAATACCTATTTGCATACATAAACCTATCTTATATCTATAAATCGCACGCATCACGCTGATATGATTCTTTCTGCCCTTATATACTAACCAGTGAAACGTATCGCTACTTGTGAGAAACTAATAGTGCTGGGTCAAAAATTTCAGGTGCCCCGGACTTTATCAAATATTTATATTTATCATTTATATGCATATATATACATATACAGTAATTTATTAAGTCGGAAAGATCATCATCAAAGGAAAAATAAACTATTAACGCGACGAACATTTGCATGAAAAATTTGGTTTCAGAAACTTAAGAACTGAATTGAAAGATTGCTTCAGAATTATTTCAAAATTTGAAACACGAAATTGAAAGTAGAGTTATAAGGACGTAAATTAATGGATTATTTTATTTCGGTACATATGCATTTTATCCTTTTGTATTCTAAAGTAGAACAATCCATTAATAGCGGAAACTAAAATAACATAAGCAATTTTTAGCAAATAATGGGATTAACAGATACCTATATATATATATATATATTTTTTTTTTTAACTCTGCCAATATTCACGTGACATTTTGACACGAAAAGGAACAATTTTTAGGGGATCGAGCCATTTTATTAGAACAAATAAGGATGTTTTCTATACCACTATAATAAGTATACAACAATTAATTAATTAATTAAATTTCTTAATGATACAAGCTTTTAGGAAAATTATAATTACTACTAAAAAAATCCAACTTTTAACGAAAAATGCCTTTGACATATTGGACTGCAACCCTTTTGAGCCTGAAAGAAAAATGAACTTCCTCATTTTTTGTATAAAATTTTTTAAATTATTTTCATAGCAACTTAAAATTCCGAGCATATTGAACATATTAATATTTTCAATAAAATACTTTTCCCGTGTCTAAGTTCCGAGGGAGATAATCCTATAACAACATTTTTCTTCAAATAACACACCATTTACTGGATTTTATCTCCCCAATAATCTACATCTGAAGCTTTGTGAACTTATCACTTACGCCTTACGGGGTGGCCGCTGGACCGAAAACCGGGAAATGACCAGGAATTTTTTGAGACCGGGAAAACCGAGAAATGAGAGTGAATTTATTTGTTCACAGGGAATTTTACAAATTCTTAGAAGAACAATCTATGAAATCACTTGGGATATCACAAATATCATTTCACATGACATAATTCAATTAAAAATGAGTTCGATTTCAACATTTTTTTAAATGTTGTGTTCAGTTGTTAACTGTTTCAATTACTACACCATTCAGTTTACAACGCTTAATTCTAAAATCTTTTACTTTACAATTTTTCAATTTTTTGTCTTCATTGTTAAACGTAACTTTTGTATTGAAATAATTTAAAAATTCAGCTTCGAAGACTTTAAGAATAAAAAATTAGAAGCGTTTGAAATTTAAAATTGTTTATACAAAAGTTTTAAGTTGATCAACTGTAAATATAAATTGATTAATGATTTTTAAAATTGAATTGTAGTTCGAGTGTTAAAAATTGTACAATAATTATTTTACGATACGATTCTAAATCGGTTGAAAATTAAACAATTCACAAATTTTAACGTTGAAAATTCAACTTTTTTGATACGAAAGCTTCAATAATTAAGCAAATTAAAATGTCTGATTGAAACTTTATAAATTACTTTCAATGTGAAAATAACTTAAAATTAATATATTCATAATTACACGCTTTTATTCAATTTAAAATCCTATTCAAATATTATTTCAGTCTAAAATATCCAATTTATAATCCATTCAATTAGACATTTTTTAATTACAAAAATTTCAAAATGAGCAATTATAAATCAAATATTAAAAACTAAACAATTTGAAACTGAATTGTTTGAAACAGGTAGCCTTGAATGGTGGAAATTTAAACTTTTAACGTTACAATTTATATTGTAACGTTAAATAACAACTGAAAATTATCAATTTGAAAGGACCAAAATTAAAATAAATAACGAAATTTGGGTATTTAATTTTTTTCTCAAGAGTAACTTTTTTGGTTTTAAATTTTTATTCATTGGAAGAATGGGAAGTATTGTATTTTTAACATTTTCATCATCCTTGAAATGAGGAAATTTTAGTTTTTAATTTTTGTTAAATTGGGAATACATTTTATATTTTTAAGGTTTTTATTGAGTTGGAAGGGATACATTTTTTTTAATTGGAAGAGGCCTTTTTCTTCTTTTTCAGATTTTTATTGTGTTTTAGGAAAGATTTATATATTTTTTTCTGAATCGGAAGAGGATAATTTAACAAATATATTTTTATTGAGTAGTCGGGGAGGAAATTTCGATTTTCAATTTTTTCTGATTTGCGAGAGGGACATTTTGTTATTTTTATGATTCTTATAGAACTGGAAGGGAGGAAATTTATGTTTTCAAGTTTTTCTAAATAGGAAGAGGCACTTATTTTGTTTTGAACGTTCTTATTGAGTTGGAAGAGGGGCGTGGATTTATATTTCTTAACCAGAAATCTTTGAACTGTTCAATTTATAAAAGTGTAAAAAATTACGTTTTGCAGTTTTCATTGCACTTAATTGAACATTTTCAACTGAAAAGTGTAAAAAGCTTCTATTTTATATGTGTAAATTATTGAGACATTTAATTAATAATTCTCGAATTAAAATTTGTTTAAGCTTCAATGCATACTGCACTAGTTACAAATATTTTTGTACTAGAAACACGTATAATTGAAACTTTTGGCGGGAAATCGCAGGTCACAGTCGGTCTGCTGGCTGGTCGTCGCGTACTCGGCTATACACGGAACAACTCGGAAACGTTCGGGCGTTTTTAGTATAGTCTTTTAGAATTCTCGCAAATCCCTGTTACAGATATTACTAGCGGCTGTCATTTCAATACGCATTCTTATTTAAGAATACTAGAATTTCCTACATTTCTTATAACTTATGTTACTTAAAATATTTACTATTGACGATATTTTTTAGAAAACTTGTTATTGACCATTATCACTTTTTCACATTCACATTTTTCAAACCGTAAATAAGGCTTTTTCAAAAGGTAAATACTAATTTTTGCTCGCTCAAGTTTATAATAATACATACAGAAATACCATCATCTCTTATTATGGTAGGAATCTTTATAACTGTACCCCGATTATCCCAAAATTCTTACATTTTATTTTAATTATTGATGCAGAATGAACCAAATATTGATATCAAAAGTCTCTCCGTGTAGCCAAACGCCGAGCCAAATGCGAGTACTTTTAATAAAGTTGGATGCAACCACGGGTTATCACTGGTTGTGATTAAATTAATACAGTGATTTTAAGCCCACCTTAAAAAGACAAATTTTCACAGGCCCATACCCACTAAAGTAGAGTCGCCTGTCGGTATACACTCATGTTAAAGGACTTAAATGATACTTTAGCAGCGAGAAGGACCCCCGTGTACTGCGTAGGCCTATGTTTCACCGGGGTTTGTAAATAGAAGGCTTAGTACAATAGGTTATACCGCAGTGTTACAGGAATGACACGAACCAGCCTAAAAATTCAATAATAATGAAAAACTAGATTTTTAAAATACATTGGCTAAATAATGTACACTGTCCTCGCTGTCGAATAAACGTACCACGCCTGAATCACAAATTTTAGATGGTGTTTGGTTAAGCACATCATAAACTACAATAAATCTATGCGATTTTTTTACGAAAACTCATAATTGCTAAATTCAGGTCGGTATAAACCTAAGCGCACGAACTTGCTAGCGTACATCATGCATTTGCTGAGCCAAGCCGTCGCAGCCGCACAGTGATTCAAGAATGGATTTTCGCGGAAAGATTAAGCTGCAGGTCGCAATTCTGAACCAATTCACTTTTTTTGTTTTTAATTACTCGGTATAAAATTCCTAACGAACGTAAGGTAGCCGATTTTTTATTTTCTTTAAAATTTAATTCCTTTTCAGTGGTAATTATTTTTTGAAGCTAAAACTTAAACGGGGTTAAAGCTTTATGATATTTAGTCCGAAATATTTGTAAAAAAATCATATTTATCATTTTTATCAACAAATTTCGTTAACAAACCCCAGGATCATAATTTTTCCTCTCAAAAACTATACTAGTAATAATATTATATGATTATTTCCGATTGTAATATATTCCACAGGGATATTGGACTGACGTCCAATTTTTTGCTACTGCCTTGCATACAAGTGTGTGAAAGTTTGAACATTTTGGCTGCCATACTGGATCCGTTATTTAGAATTTTGAATATATCACATTTTTTGCATTTTCATACAAATGCGAGAAAATCGTGACGTTTGGCCACTTTTTTGAGCTTCTATCCCTGGTGTGTTCTCGGCTATAAAGAGTAAAGACATACATACCACCCTTCGTGCACAATACACTATTAATTTTGAGGAGTGAATTTGACATTTTTTTATTTGAACTTTGCTACTTTTACGAAGGAACATAATGGGAAATGTTTCATTTTCCAACTTTTCTACAGCGAACATGTACGATTTTTTCAGCCTTAAAATTATTCAATATGCAAAGCTCTGAGTTTTAAATTGTTAAGTTTGGTTTCAATTTGGAACGCACTATTCATAATTATAGTTTTTGGCTTCAGCATAATTTTGACGGGAAAGATAGGTTAGGTTTGGTTTGACAAAAATGCTAACGCGACATATCCAATTATTCAAATAAGCTTTTAAAATGCAAACTAATCAACAACAAAATGAGAAAAGAAACAATAAAAAAGAGGTCTTCTTAACAGGTCTTCAAAGTTCGATCTTCCTTCACATTCTTCAGAAATCCGAGATTTTCCTAAATTTCTTCGGATCTCAAGAAAATTAAATAGACCTGGCAGCCCATTAACGACAGTGGGCGTGGACGTAGGTTAAACGTTTTTAGGACGTTCTATTTCCATACTTTTCCCCCACTGGGATAACTTCTACATTTAACTAACATACAAACACACAAATATACGCGCGCGCGCACACACAGAGAGAATTCGAAAGTTTTCCATTTCAAATGCTAGTAATTTGAAAATTGCCTAATTTATAAAGCAATTTGGAGAAATTCAATTCAAAAACATAAAATTCAGAACCATATAATATAAAGTGGTTTCATTCTGTGTGCAATTCAATTGTAAGTATTTTGACAATTTTATCTTTTGAAAGGAATTGAAATAAAAAATATTGCACCAAAAGTGCTCACATTCCGGTAAGTTATTATAATAAATCAATTATCAAAATGTCAATTTTTAACCCTCAACTCTCATAATATTAGGTATAACTATTTGGTACTGTATACGTAAACCAAAAGGATCATTTTTTCGACAATTTCTTGATTTCATTTCACGGACGTTAATGAGTGGAAAGAAAACTGGTTTCGTGTTTTATTTGCAGAATGTACCTGCATATACACTCGTAGCAAACGGAAAACGTGATTCGATTCGACGAACAGAGAAAGCGAAAGTGTTCCACTTGCTTCGACCTCTTTTGAACCGCAAAACTATGTAGTGGCGCGACGCTGCAATAGCTTTACTATAGGTGTCTAATGTGTTATAATTGAATTTAAAATGAACGATGAGACACGTGAACGGTTTTACAAGATATGTGATCAGATGAATAATAATAGTTCACAGAAATCAAACAACCTTGTACACATACTTATATAATATAATTAATACTCAAATCTTACCCTCACAGGAATAGGTTATCCCATTTATGTCCCGGGTTATTCCAGGGATATTCCAGAGAAAACTTGTAGGGATTATTGAAATATTTTATATATCCCACGTGGAGCATTTGAATATCCCAGAGTACATCCAGGGTTTATCCGTTTATATGTGTACACTGTATATAAGTATATTCTGGTACATTTATATGTATATATTCATATAAATTTGCATATTCCAGGGATATCCCTAGGATATCCGGTATGTGCATTAGACGTTTTTTGCACATCGAAATGTTCCACGTGGGGTATGTAGAAAAAGTCAATATTTTAAGTGGGACATTGTAATATCCCAAAAACTTGCCATAGACATCCCGGATATCCTGCGGATATCCAAATTTCCGCCTTGAAGTATATTCCCGACGGGTAATCCCTGGGATAACGCGGGAAATAAAGGGAATTAAATGCCATATCCCGGGATATCCTATTGCTGTGAAGGTAAAGTATTTAGGTTGATGATATGAATTGCATATATTTTCAAGGTCAAAAAATGTAACGGTGCTGGGCCAGTATACGGTAAAAAATTGAGCTGTGACAGGAATATTATTCCTTATTACAGCTAAACATTTAGCTGAAAACGAAAGAAGGAATTTAGAAAGATCCCTGGATCAGCGAAAATGAATATCTTTGACCATTTTCCGTATAACAGGGGTATCATGTAGTCGCTACACATAATAAGTATAGCTATAATACAGATGTTAAGATTATGTGTCTGAAGAAATTATCGGAATAGCACCAGTGCATTATGGGAGCATCGAAATAAAATAGCGATAGTCTAATCGGGAGCAGTGACAGTTCAGATTTACTTTAGACATTTGAAAGAGTTTTACCACTTAAAATGCACACGAATGTTAATATTAAATAGAGTTTGTTTCAAGGTAATAATAATGTTCATAAGACGCGCATCGAAAGTTCGACTTTCGTTGCCTCTTGAGCTGGTCGAAAGTTGTGTTTTCAACCCTAGACTAGAAAGTTGAAACAGGCCAGTACGACTCGCTCAAGAGGCAACAAAAGCCGAATTTCTGATGCACTTGTTATGAAATAGTATACTGCGTGACGAGGGTCGAAAGGCAACGATTTCACGAGTCATGCATACCATTTTCATCATAACGATAAACGAAAATTCGACTTTCAATGCCTGTGGAGCGGGTCGACAATCGAGTTTTCTACCTAGAAAGGTTCACACTCGTCAGAAGTCGCCGCCTTTCACCCCAAGTTATGTAATATACTATTACAAGTGTTTCGATTGTAGGCGGTAACTAAATTCAAATATCAAGAAACGCGAGGAAAACAACAATCTTGACCTCCAAATGCATTATCCGGATTTCAGGGAAATTCATTTTCTCGATACCTGATGAAGAATTGGTTACTGTAAGTTAATATATTTCTATAACAACTAAATGTTTTTCTAATTTAAAGATAATAAAATTATACATAATCTCTCGAAAAAAAACAAATTCTCGAACTTAGCAACTTGGTCAAAATTTATATAAAGTAACTAAATGTTTAACTCGAACTAACTAAACGTTTGACCTAATCTAAGCGGACACTTTCTTTTAGTTTAATATATTCTAGATTCACTCGTTCGCCTCAAGAAAATTTTTTCCGCGTCCCTGTTACTGTACTGAGCTACTACTGGGCACACGATTGATACATTTTCAACGACCTTTTTATCATATATCAGACTAACTACACCGTAAAAAATTTCTGTTAGAACTGTCCATTACATGTATTGAAAGTTTATTTTCGAGACGTACGGTAAGGTTCCAATACATGATGTTGTAGTTTTCAAATGCTGGCATTGTCATATTGCTATACGTGTATTGAAATATTACCACACATGTAATGGCATGTTGTGGAAGAATGTTTTAAAAAAATGGAAATTCGCAGGCACTGAGAATCGAACAATCGAACCCTAACCGACAAGCCTAAGGCGATTGCGTTACCACTAGACTAGCAAATTGTGCTTATTCATTCAAAAATAGTAAAACTGTGTACTTGCTTATAAAATTTCTTCCCACATTCAAGAATTGTTGACAATTTTCAAAGTATCATAACAAAGAGACTTCAATATGACATTTTTAGTTGATTCCGTGAAAAAAATTAAGCCTATTGATTGAAAAATAGTCAAGCTATACATTTTCTTATGAAAAATGTTTAAATACTTACTAATTGATGTCAATTTGTAAATAAAAAATATTGTAACGATAAATTTGTTTTTTTGAAACTGTTTAAACAACTGATAAATCGCATGTTGTTTCAATAAGTCGTAATCGAATATTAATTTTTCTCACGACTTATATAAAAAATATGGATTTCAATGAGCTGAACGTTGCGAATCCCAAAAAAATAACGTTTGTTCAATAATTTGTTATTTGTTTATAACATTAGAACTTTTTTCTTAATTATTCTCACCCACTAAAGTTTTTGCCAGATAGTTCTTGGACTGAGTTAAGACCTTTTTTAAGAGCTCTAAAAATCGTGCGCTAAGAATTGATTTGTCCACAGATACTTTGTTTGGCCCAATGTGCACAGTAAAAACTAGGCATTCATTTTTATCTGGGATCCTTTTTTGGGCCTTCTAATATGATCTCGCAAATAGTCTATTTTGTACCAGTTTCTATCTTGTTTAGTTTGCTAACTTCAGATTGATAAATGATCCGAGACAGCGAACTAAATTGGTTCAAAGGGTGCATTGTTTCAATTGCTTCAGACTTCAATCTTACAAAAAACAAAAAATAGATGAAAAGACCAGGGATCGGAACGTTTTAGATTAGACCAGCCCGGGTGCGGACTGGACACTTATAATTCTTAAGGGTGCGGACTACAGAGCATGAATGTGGGGACAGAATTAAAAAATTCCAAAATTTGACTCCAATTTTGATACTTATTAAATTAGTAGATTTCCGTGAAATTCAGTACGAGGGTGGTCTTCGGGGCACAGAACACGAATTCGGGGTCAAAATTCAAAAAGTTCAATAACATTTTGAAGACTTGGGAAATTCGACTAAATCTGTAGATTTCCATTAAAGTCAAAGGGAGGGGGCTTTCGAGTCTCAAAATACGAATTTGGGTTCAAAATTAAAAAAGCGACATTTTTAAAAATTAGTGGATTTTTATGAAAGTCAATACAAGGGGGATTTTCAAGTCAAACAACACAAAATTGAGGTAAAAATCTAAACATTTTAAAAGGAAACCTAAATTTTGAAATATTTACTAAATTAGTGAGTTTCTATGAAAGTCAGTAAGAAAAGGTTTTCTGAGTTACAGCATACAAATTTGGGGCAAAAATTCAAAAATTCCAAAAGTGGACTTAAATCTAGGAAATATGATTAAACTAGTAGATTTCCATGAAAGTCGATTACGATAGGGGATTATCAAGTCATAGAACACAGAATGTTAACCTAAAATTTTGAAAATGATATTAATTTGGCAGATTTTCATGAATTCTAAAACAAAGGAGTTTTTCGAGTCTCAAAATACGAATGCTTACCCCGAAAAAAAACCCTCATATTTACTTTCACATAAATATACCAGATTAATAACATTTTCAAAATTCCCAGATAACAATGCGTGCGACGCACGTCACCCGCATTTCGTGATTCTCATGCAATGCTTGTGAGAACGCGTGCATCTCGCCAGCAATATATTATGGTCACTTAGCTGCGAGCGTTATGAGTCGCATTTCGCTAGCACGGAACATGGGAACATGCTGCGAGCTTTATGAGTCGCATTTCGTCATCATGAAGATGCGTGAAAATTAATTTATATTTAAAAAATTTCTTAATCAATTGAATTTATTTTTCAACTTGTTTTTAAATTACATACATTGGTATAAATTAAAAAATTTCAATAATTCTAATCGCAAATAAATTTCATGTGAAATTTAATTTCTCTTTGCACTTTTAATATGTAATATTCATCAAAATCACATAGAATTAATATATTTGTAAAACGCGTGGATCAGTGGCGCATCGTGTAATATATATTATCTCCGTCTCCATTCGTCAGGTTCGTTTTCCTTCTACACGACTGTCTACTGTTCACACACGCTATCAACTTGATGACGCCTGACCATCGTTGGTTTTTGTAAAAGTCAGTAGTAGTCTGTCGAAGAATTTTATTATCGTGTTTTATCGTGTTTGTCGTGTTTTATATCCGGCATTCCGAAAATTAATAGACTTGTGGTAAGTACAATCGAAAAAATATATAACCAGTAAGTAAACCTAACCTATTTTTTTTTATGATGAAGAAAAATAATTTACTGACTTTTCCCAGATTTTACGAATGATAAAATGGGCTCTTTGGTTTATTGGACGTATAAAAATATTAATATTACATAATTTATTATTTTTAGAGCATAACTAATCACGTCGTGGGAGCCATATGCGTCGCACGCGTGACTCGCACAACATGCGAGCGATATGCGTCTCAATTGATGACACATATGTCTGCGTTGGTGAGTGCATCTTGTGCGTGTTGATCGGCACGACGTGCGTGCATAATGCGTCGCATATTGCTCGCATTTTGTTATCTGGGTTGATGTCAGCCTTTTGAATTTTGGGCCGCAAATTCCTCTTTTGTGACTCAAAAAACGTTCTCTTACAAACTTTGATGAAAATTGACCAACTGAGTAAAATTTTTAAAATTTGTTTCAACTTTTTCAATTCTAACCTCAAATTCGTATTCTGCTACTTAAAACCCCACCTCTCACTGACTTTCCTGGAAATTTATCAATGAAATAGAATTGCCAAAACTTAGGTTGCTATTTTAAATTCTCGAGTTTTGAACCAAAATTCGTATTATGAGACTCGAAAATCTCCTCCTTTCCTATTTTCATGAAAATCTATCAATTCAAGAACATTTTACCAATTTTAAGTCAAATTTTGGAATTTTGACCCCAAAAATCCTATTCTGTGCCCCAAAAACTCCTCGTACTGTCTATCATAGAAATCAAGTTATGTAATGAAATTAAACAAATTTTAAGTTAATTTCGTGAATTTTTCAATTTTGACCCCAAATTTATTGTATGTGACATGAAAACCCCACTTGTACTCACTTTAATGGAAACCTAACAATTTAACTATATTTTTAAATTTTCAATGCTGTTTTTTACGAATAAAACAAAAACTACGCGTCATATCAAAAAGTGAATGATAAGAAATTTGTAGATCTTTTTTGGATGCACAATTTTGGTGGAATGATCTGTTCTCGTATCTTGCATAGTTTCACAGCAAAATGGAATTTTTGATTTTTCATTATTTTTTTGTGCGATCAAAATTTGAATTTTTTATTTTTCAAAAAATTCAAAAAGTTGTTATGAAAATATTATAGGGTGTTCAAAAAGCAACGTTTTTCTCCTGTTGACTTTTTTTCATATCGTGCGTTTTTCGGCTTAAAATGTACATTTCCGTTTGTTTTTTGGAATTTTGAAAATGCTATAACTTGAGTAATTTTTTTTTATCACGAAAAGTCATTAGAATATTTTGTTCGTAATTTTGCGTACTACTAATAACCATACATAGAATTTTTAAGTCTTCAAAAAAAGTGGTCTCAAAAATTTTCAAAATGTGCTCACTTTTTGAATTTTCATCCAAAATAGCTGGTTAACGAACTCATTCTTTATTTTTCGGCCATAAAAAAGTGTGCCAAAGCTCAATCAAATCTGATCATTTTTTCGAAAGTTATCGTGGCTACAGACAGACAGACAGACTACAGACTACAGACAGACAGACACCTTGGTAAAAACCGTTTTTTCTGGCTCAGGGGGTCTCAAAACGTGGAGATTTGATGAAAACCGACTATGTCAAATTTTACATAAAACCAATACCTTCTCATTAGAATGAGAATGTAAAAAACAGAAAAATTATTTTTGTTTGGGAGAAAATTGAGGTTTTTGTAAAAATTTGTTTTTGTGCTCCCATTTTTTTTAGGAGAAATTCGAAAAACCGAAAGTGCCAATGTTTTTCATAAAAATTATCCTACATTGTTATTCGAAAAAAATATGGAAAATTGAAAATGAAAAATTGGTAAACATTAGAGTGGAACCGCCACACTCAGGCTGATACCATTTCCGGGACACCTTTGGTCCGATTTGACCCCCGTCCGCTCCATTGATTTTGAATTTTATTGATAATTTATTACTGAAGGTGATACCTTCGATAGATCGATATTCGAATATCGAGTTTAAAATTGGCACAAATTTGAAATTCAAGCTTGAAATTGTCCGTATAATTGGATTTATACCATTTCCGGGGCAAGTTTAATCGGATTTGACACTTTTTTGATGATCGAACATTAATTTTCAACTTTTTTTACACCTCGGAAATAATGTGTGTCGAAATTAAAATTTAAAAAAAACAGAAAAATTATTTTTGTTCTTGAGAAAATTTAGGTTTTTGTACAAATTTGTTTTTTTGCTTCCATTTTTTTTAGGCGAAATTCGAAAAACCGAAAGTGCCAATGTTTTTTATAAACTTTATCCTACATTGTCATGCAAAAAAATATGAAGAATTAAAATTTAAAAAATCTTAACAAATAGTGTGCAGCGTCCGGCAAACCATATACGATGCGCTCGTTCTCATTATTTTTGTAAACTATGAATTATCCTTCTGATCGTTTTGGCAATCAAATATATTGTACCCGCTAAGTCGACTATTTTTTAGTAAAATGTGGTGGTAGTACCTTAAGTACCTCATGATAAATTATATTACAGAAAAATTTAATGCTAAAAAACACACATGTCTTATCTTACTTGATTTTGAAAAAGCATTTGATAGTATTTCGCTCAATAGCTTAATCTACAAACTTCTTCAGTATAAAATTTTTTTTAATATAATAATTTCAAGTCATCTATCAAACAAGTAACGGCTATAGTACCCCAAGACTCAGTATTAGGACCAGTTTTGTATATATATATATATA